>NDXZ01007496.1:2931-16627 GCA_003055125.1 Paykullia maculata | reverse complement strand
ATCATGACTTTATCATAGCACAACGATCAATCATACGTCAGATATTTAGTTTGCATTGGTCACACAATTTTTTTGTTTAATAAATTAAAATACATATATTATTTCAAACAAAATTATTTTATGTATGTATGTGTGAGGTTACCAAGAAGTTTATTAGAACCTAATTTACTGTTGTTGAAATAAATTAACTATTAATCGAAGAAAAAAAAATAAACATTTTCAACTAGTTATGACAAGGTTAGTAGTAATCAATATCTAGTTTGTAAAAATCAAATCCAGTTTAATGTTTTTATTGCAGGATGTAACGGTTTAGAATTAAAGTTTAAATAATATGTAATATAAATCATATCAAACAAGAATATAATAAAAGCCGACTAAGTTTTGTTATATACATACATAAATAATACCCTACGCATGCGCCATATAAAACAAAAAAGGTTTTTTTTGTGAATAAAAAAATTTAAATACAAAAAAAATATATTAAATTTAGTTAAACATTTTGTTTTTGATTAAAACAAATAGTTTTAAACTAGAAATTTAAAAAAAAAAACTTTTTAGATGTTGTTTAAATATGTATTACATACATACATACATTACATTTTTTTTCATTATGAAAAATAAGAAAATAAAAATTTTAAACGATTTTCGTGATCTTTTAATTTTAGCTTAAAGGAAAATTATAAAGAATATTTGCATCTTTCATTCCTTTAGGATAAATTCTAAACATTAAATTCTAGTAAACATTAATCTGGATAATATACTTCCCAGCATCCTTAGCAAGCTTTAAGAATTTAAACCAAAATTCACACAAAAGCCTTCATTAGATGTAGATGTTTTGGCTGTCGTATAGCTTTGGTAGTGGAAAATATAAAATGGCCAATAAAACGTAACTACTCAAAAACTTATTTTGATCGGTTGGTTTTATATTATGGTAGGATTATCTACCATCAGAACCTTAGAATTTTTATGATATCGATACTTCAAGGTCTTCACCTTTAACTTTTCTCCAGCTTTAGCTTCAAATTTATAACCAAACTAAAACTTAATTATTTTTGGTTTTATTTTATTTTCAAAGAAGGGTGTGTCACTTCTAGTTACACTTCCTCAAAAAACAAAAAAGAGAATTCTTGGTACTGACCAGCATTGATTAATATTCTCAAATTTCTGACAATTATCATTTATGAGTTGATAGTAAAACATTTTCTAACATTGAATTTTTAATTGCCTATTCTTAAAAAGCTGCAAGAAGATGAAAGCCAAACCTTAAATATATATCATAAATACATATATATTTATGGTTATTAACAGAGCTGTAAATGAATTATTCACATCTGCTTTTTAATTTACCATGAATTAAAAAAAAATTGAGTGCATTCATTTTGCTTTTATATGAAATGAATTAAAATATGAATGCAGTCATCATAAGTTCAAACACGTGCCACTTCTCTTGTACACACATTCAGTTTTTTTCTGTAAGTTTTACCCTAACAAGATGGAAGAAAGAATTACAATTCATCTCCCATAAATCTTCGAAGAATGCATTCAGAATTTCATTTCATTCATCTTTCTGAAGGAGTAGAATGTATTCACGTCTTTTTTTTATGATGAATGATTAATATGTTCATTTCATTCTTCTTTCTAAATGAGATGAATGCACTCACATCTTGTAACTCAAGATGAATGGGTTCAAATTTTCATTCGATTCGTTTTTTTGAATGAGATGAATGCATTCACGTGTTTGAACTTATGATGACTGCATTCATATTTTAATTCATTTCATATAAAAGCAAAATGAATGCATTCAAAAAATTACAATTCATTGCAAAAATGATTCACAGATTCATTCAAAAAAGAATGATTCGTATACAGCTCTGGTTATTAAGAGCAACTAAAATTGCTTTTTTATACCCTTCACCAGAGGTGAAAATAAATGTAAGATTCTACTTACTTACCTACATATACATATGTACATATTTTTAAATTTATTTTACATATAAGCCTTACAAGTAAAAAAATATATAACTTACTTACCTATTATTTTGACAAAATCTTGGAAAATATTTTTTTGGACAAAATAGTGAATATGCTGTCATAAAAACCCATAAAATGGCTAATTCGTCCAAAAGTTGACCGATAAGACTTAAAGTTGCATGAAAATACATTGAGCTTAGGCCAACAATTATAAGTAGAGCCCAAAGTAAGTGAATGCCTTGTATTACAAATCGTCCATATTCTTTGAAAAGATACATTAATACCGGCGGCAGCAATAAGAACAAAATATTACTTATCTACAAAAAAGGCAAGAAAGCAAAAACAAAATCAAAATTTATATCATTAAGGAGATAAATTAACAAGTTTAGAACTTAATGTATTAAAAAAAGGAACATTTTAAAAGAGTTTAATTTTAAATTAAAAATATAAATGCAGTAGGTATTTGATTTGTTTTAAATATTTTTTTACTAAAGATTAAAAACTAATTATTTAGTTTTTTCTTTTATCTTATCACTTTTTAATATTATGCACTGACGAACATACATATTGAAATTAATAAAAACACATGTCGCTAAATAAACAAATTGGTAAAGTATGTATGTACATATATATGTATGTATGTATGTATGTATTTGTGAAAAACCCGAATACTCTTTTTCTAGGCATGCTTAGAATTCTTAAAAGAAAATATGGCCTTTTGTAAAATGATTTTAAAGACAATTTTTGTACTCATATTACGATTTTTATACCCTTCACCTTAGGTGATAAGGGTATATATAAGTTTGTCATTCCGTTTGTAATTTCTACAATATTCATTTGCGACCCCATAAAGTATATAGTATATTCTGAATCCTTATAGATAGGGAAGTCGATTTAGCCATGTCCGTCTGTGTATCCATCCGTCTGCTGAAATCAACTTTTCTCAGCCCCCAATGTCGTACGGACGCATTAGTAGTATTAAACAATCAGAAATTCTCTTGAGATGTTTGCTATTGAAAACCAGTCAAATCGCTTAATAACTGACCGAGATATAAGCAAAAAAAGACGGCCACCGTCGGTTGAAATCAAGTTTTCTCAGCCCCCCAATGTTGTATGGACGCGTTATTGGTATTAAACAATCAGAAATTAAACATGCCTTTTGAGAAATAAAAAAAAAATTTCGAGATATCGGCAAAAAAAATTTTTTTTACGTAAATACACATAGTGAAGGGTATATAAGATTTGGCACAGCCAAATATAGCGCTATTACTTGTTTTAATATGGCAATACCATTAATTTTTGATACTGATAAATGGTTTCAAACACGAGTAAAGCAAATAATTTATTATCATATGCAATTGTGTATGTGACAACATTCATTGTCAACTAAAATATAAAAGAAAATTTTTGTCACAAATGTATTAAGTCTTTGCCGAGATTACTACTGTAAAGTTACATGAATAACTTGTTTTCCATTGCCTGTAATAAAGGTAGGATGGAATCCGAATTGCGAATCCATTATAATTCTCATTTTTGTGTTCTCAATAAAATATTTCCTATCATTAGGTTTTCAGTGTCTTATTCTGAAATAGCTTTGACAAAATAAAAACTACAAAAACCTTGCTTGTTTACAAATTTAATTTGCACTCTTTAAATTTGGCAAGATGATCGGTTTTTTACTTGGCTTAAAAAAATACCCACTGTCAGCTGCATTTGTAGACCTGAATAAAAGTTCTTATGACAAGTGTATTTACTTTCACAAAAACATTAACTTCTCACTTGCTTAAAAAATATATACATATGTACATACATATTTCAATGACATGTTTTTCTAAACATTTTCATTTTAAATTTACAAAATTAAAAATTATTTTTTTAGAACTCAATTTTGAATTTATGAAAGTTTTTAGACATTAAACTGAAGGTTAATAATTAATTTTAAAATTAATGGAAAATAAAAAATGTCATTTCTCTAACACTTAAATTCGAATTTATGAAAGTCTTAAAATTAAACTGAAGGTGATAGATTATTTTTTTAAATAAATAAAAGTACGAGGCTAAATTTTATAGCAATTATATCATTTATATTTTCTACAGTTTTTTATCTTTTTAATTATTATTTCGCATATCAGTTTAATTGTTAAATACAATAAACACAATTTTGTTAATTATTTAAATAATTTTTTTTGACTTAAACCAGTAGTCACAATTAAAAATGTTTGATAAAAAAATTAAACAAAAGCTTTTACAAAGAAACAAACTTGTCAAATCATCGAGCACACGCCCATGAAATGGATTACGACACACCCATAATGCACAAGATTTAAACAAGACAGAGTATGATAATTATAATTGTGAGGAGTACAGACAAAATAAATAATGTACAGATTGATTTGTAATTTTTTTAACTCACAGTTAGTTTATTTTATGAAAAAAAATTTAGTTTTATTTAATAAAAGTTTTTCTTTAGAAAAAAAAAAAAAAAACATTTTTTAATAAGTTTAATATGTATTATGTGGTTAAGAGTGTTATTATTTTATTTTGTTTTTTTTTTTGCCCACTGTTAGTGTCTACTTTGGGTTCATACAATAATCCAAAGATCGTTATTTTATTATTCTTGCTTTATAATTATTGTATTTTGTGCAAAATGTTAAAAAAAAGTTTCTACTTCAAATCAGATCTAAAATCCTATTCACCTTTCTTATCCTCCTTATATGCTGACAACTAAAAGTTTGTATTAAAAAAGGAGAAACAAACAATAGTGCTTTAACTAACAATAACAATAATCAACACATGTGTGCAAAAAACTACAAAAAACAACAACAACAACAAAAGCATACTCAATCCACCCAAAGTCGCAATTTTTTTCAAATAGTTGTATAATTCTTAAAATAAAATTGTGCGGAAATTAAAAAAAAAATCACAAAGTCAGCAAAAACTTTTAAAACAATGACAATAAAATTGTGTCGCATATGTTAGTATTTAACACTTTGACACTTTAAAAAAGTTTTTAAACTTGACCTTCGATTAACACGAATAAGTAGAAATAGCAAATGCTCAAGTGCGCAAGTCAACAACACTACACAATATGGCAACATCACAATTAATGCGTGTTTGCTATTATTTTGTTCAAGTCATGCGTAATTTATTACAACAACTAGAGCAACAGCAACTATACAACAGTTCTGGTTGTTATTTTTTTAGCTTACTACTGAGTTTGTATTTCATTGTCAAGGTGAATGAAATACAATTGAGTGAAATTTGTTCAATATTATTATGAAATTAATTTAGTTGGAAGTGAATTGAAAATTATAGCAAATTTTTGTTGCAAATAAAAAAAAATATTGAAATAAAAAGTTGTTTGATATGAGCAAGTAGTTCAATGTGCAACAACAAATTAATATGTAAGCATGTACATTTGAATGTATGTGGCTAAAAGAAAATATTAAAAATGTGAAATATTGAATTTAAAACATTGTTTAAATCATTGAATTCCTGAAACCTCGTATCATGGTTAGCCAGTAGAAAAATATTTAACATTTTGACCTTAATTTATTATTATTAAAAAAGGTTTATGCAGCCTTTAAAATTAATATTTTATTTCTGACTCGCATTAATTTTCTGTTTATAGAACTTTTACAGGTAATTTCTATATTTAAAACAAAATTTAATTAAATCCTTATGTGTAGAAAATGTTTAATGGATTCTATATTAATTTTAACTAGTTATTAATAGATTTTTTTTTATTGTTTACGTTTTCAAAATCATTTCAATCATTTTTTTTTTAATTTATATATAAAATATCCATAAACTTTTTAATAAATTCTGTAGGAAATTCAAAGGACTTATCAGTACAATGTCATCTCTTAAGGACTTTTCATGGTCAACCCATTTAAACAATAAGTTTTCGTTTAATAACAGTTTTACAATTAATTTTTCTGTGCTAACAGAAAAAATTTTTTAAATTTTCTATTTTAATTTTTTACCTACAGTGCAACCTCGCTTAACGCAGCTAATAGAAATTTTGGCCGTTGCGAAAACTGAGGTTGTTGCGATAACCGAGTCTCAATTTTTTATAAATAAACTCATTAATATTATTTTAAAAAATAAACATAAAAACACTATAAATAAATAAAAAAAAACACATTATAATGTACAACGGATATACAGTAAACTTTGTAAGCTTAAATGTAAAAAAATCAATCGAAAAAATCTAAAATGTTTGACTGTGTTTTATTACATGAAATATTTTTCTGCACGCAATTTCACGAAGATTTTAAAGAAACATAATATATATTTTAAGGCTATTCTATTTTCCTCGGCCCATTGAAAACAAATGTTAAAAGAATCAATAGTATTCTAAGATTTAATTTTGGAAAATGCTGGAGTAATGTCAACATTTTCGATCTCGTCTTTGCTTTCAATTTCGAAATATGTATGTATTAAAAAATATGTAAATAAAAATGACAAACTGATCATTTAGGGAGAAAAGTTGCGATAACTAAGGTTTTTTTTTTTGAAAAGTTGCCTTAACTGAATCAACAATGCAAACAATTTACGAGTTGCAATAATCGAGGAGTTGCGCTTATCGAGCCTTGTGTTAAGCGAGGTGGCACTGTAGTTTTTTTTGTATTTTAATTAATTTTTTTTTTATTAATTATCAAAAGAAAAAATGATTTATTTGTTTTAAAAACATTTCGATAATAGTTATAAAAAAAACTATAAACAAATTATCTTTTAATAAAAAAATGTTTAATTTATAGAAAATGTATGATAAATTCTTTAATTAAAATTTTATATTTTCAATAAATTTGCATCTAATTTTTTATTCAACAAAACTTTTCTTTTGTTTTTCTAATTCACCACTTCACATTTGAAGTTTCTTTTTTAAGTCTTTTGTTTTGTTCAAACAAAGGCAAATTGCAAAAGTGTAAAAAATTACTATAAATAAATATGAAAAATATATGTATGTATGTATGTATTTAAATTTTTTTTTAATTTTTTTAATTGTACTGCAAATTATGTGTATAATTAAATATAATAATCCATTAGCAGCATACATTCATATAATTTCAAAAAAAAAAACTATACGCAAACAGGCAGAGGCAATTATTTAAATTGGCAATATGATTATAAGTTTATATATTAACTGATAAAGACTGTATGTATGTACATATATATGTAAATTTACAGTATTAGTATTAGAAGCAGTATTTGTATATTTTAATTTGATATGATTATAAATATATTTATTTTCTTATTTTTTTTGAATTTAGTATTAAATATACATGACCTTTAGAATTGTAGGCATTTGCCTATGTAACGAATAACATTCAAACAACAACATAAAACAATATAAGTAAAAAAAACAAATCTACAAAGTTAGAATTAAGAAAAAATCAACATAAACACATATAAAATTGAAAACAAATTAAAATGATTGTGTAGCTTCTTAATTATTTGTAAAATTTTGTTTTTCGTTTTTATGTTGTTTCAATGTGGGTTTTACCAAAAAAAAATTACTTAATTAAGACATTTTAATTCTTTTTGTATAGAAACCTTATAATTTTTAAGTTGTTCCTATTAAACTTATTTACTCAGCATTAACATTAAAGGCAAGCAACTGATATCGTTATTGATACCAATACTGATTAAAAACCTTTTCGAACTGGCAACCTGTCTCTATGATGCCGAAATTTTTGGTGTAAAGTACAAGTATTAAAATATTTGTTGTAAAGAAATTAGTTTTAAAAAGGTGACTGCAACTGATCATTTGATTTTTTTTCTGTCATAGGTTTTAACTTCAAACTGTCAAATTTTTTATCAGGATAAATTCAATTTTCAATTTTTCGAAAAAATAATTTCTGGCAGCTCTCATAGTTTTTATTCATAATTAAAATTTGAGTTCGACTCGTTCTGTTTGTATAATCTGTTAAATAATTTAAGCCGTTTTGTTTGCAACCTTCAATAGTTGTTTAATATGTGTTTGTAAGCAACCGCAATTACACAGAAGTGAGCTTTACATTGCCTTTTCTTGTCACACGCAAAACTCTCGTGATCCTTATTGAAGTGAAAAAGACACAAATAAAAAAATTGCACGCACGAGTTAACACTTATGAAATAAGTTAAAAAAGTTTGAACTAGAAAGTTTGAATTATTTTCTTACACTATTTTCGCTGAAATAATAGACTTTTGTTCTAAATTATGTAACAGTCATTTAATTTGTAGTTGTAATATACATATGCATATCCCAACATACCAAATGACTTGAGAAAAATATTATAATAAGCTTACCAACACAAACCTAAAGCTTAAAAAACGCTTGAGAATTTGTTGAAAAACTATTGTGTAACAATTGTAGAAAAATCAAAAAGGAACCCCTTGTGAAAATAGTATATGTGCAAGCTTACTATAAGCTTATTCATGTAGTTGTAGAATAAGCTTACGAAAGTAATATTGTTTTAACTTTAGCTTTCTTCAACATTTTTTTTTAAAATTTGGGTCTTTGGGTACCATTGCTAGTTGGGATGTTTAACACTCATAAACACATAATAAAAAATTTACGTAAAAAACAGAGACATAATAGGATCAAACGAATATCGCTTTATCAACCCTTCTATCTTTAATTGTATAAAAATTGTATAAGTTACAAGCGAAATTAAAAACTCTGATATGGCCTTATCTTGTTCAATAACTTTCTTTCTTGTTGATATAATTGATTTTTGGCCACAGATTGCTCTAAAGTTAAAAACTTATTATTTTAATTGTTAAAATAAATTTCATAAAATTCAACCAAATAATAAAACATTGGGAATATTTTTATAATATGGAATTTATTTTGTTTTTTTTTTATTTATTTAAAACCCGTGTTTCGAAAAAGAGGAAAATACAAAATTTTCACGAGAATCGTTTGGCTGAAAAACATATAGATAAATTTAGAATTTCCTAAGTTTGTTAACGCCCTTTTAAATTTTAATTTTCTAAGAAGTTAACCCAAGCAAGTTTTATAATTTATTTTATAAAATTGTAAATTTACTCAAGCATTAAGATATAAACAAGAGAAGAAACAAACAACAAAATAGAAAAAACAATCTCATACCTTAATACAAGTAATAAAAGTCCTTGATTTTCATATTGTTTTACTTCAAAGTAAAACAAACAACGATCAGCGCACAAACACTCCAACACATATGTATGTTCATATCGTCGGGTGGTTGCTAGTTTGCTGCATATCAAATTAAAATTAAATGGAAATTGTTTAATCACAAAGACTATTGTGTTCTCCTTGGAAATTTGAAATCCATTTTTGAATCTTATTTGGCTCATATTGGCCTGACTGCAAAGAGTGTGTGAAAGTTGAACCATCAGATTATACAATATTTATGTACGTGCCAGGCTCAGCGGCCGCAATGCCAAAATTATCTTCAAACCTTGTATTAATTTTATATTTTTCTCTCCTGTGAGGAGCATAGGGCCGCAGCATACAATAATGCCACAATATTGTCTGTAAAATAAAGCCAATTTATTGCATATTAAAAACATTAATCTGTGTTTTATTTAAATTAAATGTTTCCGTTGCTAAAAAAAAACGACCTGTAAATATATAAATAATCACAACTTTTAATATTTTGTACAAAAATTTAAAAAAGTTTAAGTTTCATATCTCTCTATCTATTAATTATTTTAAAAATAGAAGAAATAAACATTTTTTGTTTGTTTAAAACAAAATTTTTAATCTATGCGGCAAACTAGTAATCACCCGACGATATGAACATACATACATACATGTGAATGTGTATGTATGTGTTGTGTGTTGTAAAAAAATTATTTACTTTGAAAATGAATATTAAAAATTTCGCAAAATTCTTAATGTTTTGACCTACAACCAAACAGAATAAGTAAAAAACAATAATAAAAAGGAAAACCTTATAATTTTGCATGCCTTTTGAAAAAAAAACACATACAACGAACGTTAACATTTTTAATTTTGTTGTTAAAAACTTGGAAACTCAATAAATTTGTTAGCGCAAAAAACATGAATTTGTAAGGTTTTCAATTACAATTGTAAATTTTTTAATGAATCAGTAAGTTAGTTAGTGAGTAAGTGGTTGGCGGGTCTGGCAAAGTTTTTTTATTATCATTTCTGGCCAAACATTCATGCCGTGAATGCGCTTCAGTGATTAGAAGTGTTAACAGGCCTTGTTTCATGAACTCGGATGTATAATGACCAAAGCTATTAATAAAATATTATTAGAAAAAAATTATTTGTAAAATAAACACAATGTTTTAGATATTCATGTATGTAAAAGGCAATAAAAAGTAGGTATGTATTGTTTATTGTAAATTTATTCACTGTAAAACTTTTCAAGGATGTTTTTAATTTAAAAAATTGTTGTTGCTGTTAAATAGACTTTGTATGCCTTAATAATTTTATAAATTGCATTTTATATTAAACTGTTCTTAATATATACCTGGTATGTATTTTCTGAGTTTTAATATTGTAAACACGATTACTGGTCACTGCAGGCTCGGCAATTACGCCATTAAACAACTTTTGCCCTGCACTGGACTAGACAATCTTTCGCAGATTTGTAGCTAAATCTTACTAACCTCACATTATTTAGCAGAGACAGTGGTTGGTTTACAGTTTTTAAACTAAAAATATCGTTCAACTTAAAACTGAGAAAAAGATAAAGTGAACTTAACTGTTTTGCTTTGCAAAATATCAATACGTATTCCATTTCAATTCAATTTATTAATGCTATTGAACCTTTTTACAGCCTGGCAGTGCTGTAAAATATAATACTATTGTGAATGACTTCAACTATTACTCATTTGCACAACACAGCTGACATCGAAAAATAAACAATACGTTCTTTTTTGTATTATTAAAAAATTTGTTGCAGTTTTAAACTATTAAAAGATTACGTTGGTTATGATAAGTTAAGAAAAATGGAAATTGCTAATACCTATTACAGTAAAGATGAATATGTGGAAACGGTAAGAAATTAATTACCAAAAATGATCATTATTTTCGGCCACTGACGGATGATATCATTGTTGTAACAAAAATTATTTTACAGGCATCCGGTAATAAAGTAAGTCGACAGACAGTTTTATGTGGATCACAAAACATTGTCCTTAACGGCAAAGTTATAGTACAAAGTGGTTCCATTATAAGGGGAGATTTAGCGAATGTACGCACGGGACGTTACTGTGTCATAAGTAAAAATGCTGTAATACGACCACCTTATAAACAATTTAGCAAAGGTATTGCTTTCTTTCCAATGCACATTGGCGATCATGTTTACATAGGAGAAAGTGCAGTAGTCTCGGCAGCTGTTATTGGATCATTCGTTTTTATAGGCAAGAATGCTATAATAGTAAGTGTTTTTTTAAAAGTCTCTTAATTTATAAAACATAATTGACTTGTTTTTAATTCTATAGGGCCGTAGATGTGTTTTAAAAGACTGTTGTATAATCGAAGATGGAGCAGTACTACCACCCGAAACTACTGTGGCAAGCTATATGCGTTACACTGCAAAGGGCACAATTGAAGGTGGCCAAGGAAATCCTAATTTTGTCCCCGCTGCTATGCAAGATCAAATGGTAGATTTTACAAAAGCATTTTATGATCATTTTATACGATTGCCTCAGGCATGTTAAAAATATTTAAAAAAACTTGTCTTTTCTTATTTATTTCTTAAAATAAACTTATTTTCTATGACCTAATCTATCAAACCAGTTTCAACTTCATAAGCACTATGGCCCATTTCAAACACCGGTCCCGTTAAACCGGAACGTAAGGCAATTTCACCAGCCGTTTCCTCAGAATTATTCAATGCCTGAGCATTGATATTACGGTCCATCATTAAAACTGTAGCTGTATTACGGCAATTCGAAACTGTAGCAGTTATATGCAAAGGTGTTTGTTGTCCATCTGATTGTGCATTAACATCAGCACCGTGTTGTAGTAAGAGAGCAGCACACTGGGCATTACTCCACTTACAGGCTGAATGCAAAGGGGTCCAGCCCATATTTGTTTTTGCATTCGGATTAGCTTTGTACTGTATTAGAAGTTTTGCCATTTCCTCATAATTATTATAACAAGCTCGGTGTAGGGGTGTGTAACCATCATTGTCTATAGATGTAACCGCTTCAGGGTCTAAACGTAAAATTTCTCTTACCTCGCTGAATTTATTTTCATTGACTGCCCACAAAATCATTCTGTCAATGCTAGCTGTAATTTAAAATAAAAATATCTAAAATTCATTTACCATTTTTCTAAATAACTGAATTACCTTGAGGATTACGATCTTCTTCTATAAGTTCATCCGCATCGTCATCCCAACCACTGACATGCATACCGCGTGGCACTTTGGCATAACACAATTTGTCCAGTTGGGATTTTTCATCATCTGAATCGTAGTCAGCCATATTTTCTATTATAAAATATATTTTTTTTAGTTTTAGCTGGCTCTTCGAAAGTTTAAAAAAAATAATTCCTGTTTTTATCACAAATGAAGAATTCACAATAGCTTACAAGCTACAATGCTGCCATATATATGTTTATAGGATTGATTGTAAATAATATTGTGACAAAACAAGTAAACCAAACCACAACATATAAAATTTGTAGAGCATTTCTAGTGCAGAATTTTTATTATGATTCCGACATCCAAAATATTTATATTCCCTTAACGGTAAAATATGCTTTTAAAATTTCTGTGCATGGGCTATGTGATCTAAAACCTTTTATGGACCGTGTCTAAAACAGATTTGAGTTTGAAGAAATATATATTTACGTAGACCTTTTTGCAGTTAATTTTACTCAAACTATCGATTTTAAACAAATTTATGAGCATTAGTGAAGCGACCTATATATTGGCATGTAGAGAACCCCAAGTCAGTCGATACCTCACCCTGCTCGAAACTCTGCAGAATTTAACTTACGTTATGGAGCTTGACGTACATCCCATGGCATAATAACTTGTTATGCCATAATAAATAGTTATGCCATGGTACACCCATACATAATATAATGGAGTTACTAAATCAGATTAAATATTCATAGACAACGCCGTTTGTTTGCTGAATTTATTAAATGATCATCTGCACTCGCTTATTACAAAACCCTTTATATTTGCCAGAACTAAATATATAAGCAAACTATTGTGATTGTACACAACACCTAAATCAACCAGCTGATCAAATTTACACTATAATCAAATTTTTCATATAAACGATTAGAAAACACGAAATAATTTTAGAAATTTATGTACACAATATTTTTTTCTTGAAATGAGTGCCGACAATAATACAACGGATAATCGTAAATTACATGATATTTTTCTAGAAGGCTGGGAAATCTATGAATTCCTAGATGAAACTACAATTGATACAAATGGTGTTGAATTTCAAGTAAGAGTAGATGTGTTTAAAAATCGCTATTCTTAGAATGTTTCCTAATTTTATTTGTTTATACAGCGTAAGGTAAAATTGGGTATGCAACAATTTGAATTGGCGACAACTATTGTCAGTCAAGTTGGAATGTTTAGTTCCAACGAAATTATTGATGAAATCCCAACAGAATCGTTGCAATATCTGTTGCTGCCATATTTTCTGGGAAAATTGGCTTTGCAACGCAGAGAACAAGATCGTGGCGAAGCATTGCGTATTGCTGATATATATTTTAGGTATGTTGGGGTAATGTGGCTAAATTGTT
>NDXZ01007483.1:5783-20441 GCA_003055125.1 Paykullia maculata | reverse complement strand
AAAAAAAAAAAAAGATTTCAATCAAGAGTAAAAGCAAAAACGGCACAAGGAAAAAAAAGCAATTTCCTAGAGAGAATACAGAAAAGTGGATCAAAATTAATGAAAAGTTCGACACCTTTTTAACAAAAGAGTTAAACAAAGTTCTTCACAAAAAATTACTAAAATTACTTAAGATAAAACATTGCTAAATAAGCGAACAATTAATTTGATATGGGTTCATAGCACAAGCAGGAGTAAAGCCATCTGCTTCCTGATTAGCAACAACAGAAAAAGACAACAGCGAACAATAAAAATAGTGCCAAAAAATATGTTGAAACTTGACACTGTTTTCTAAACTGAACAAAAAAGGTAAATAAATAATAAATACAAATTTATAAAACAGTTATAGTCTGGTGAACCCTAAGTACCCTACACAGACATTTTATTTAATCTGAATTTCTCTTGTTATTTCGACACTAGACATAAGTTTATATGATTTCTAGATTTCTGGGTCGACAGACATTAGCAGAATTTTTCTATATGGTTTTGCACGGCAAATGTATTTACGAGTGCAGGCCCCATATAAAAGCTATTTCTGTCCAATCACCAACCAGCCAATTTTTTCCATTTTATTTATGGGTTGTTGTCTCATAGGCATGATGACGCTGCACTAGTCGAGATTAGTAAATCGCTTACTATTGCAAAAAAGATTCATAAATAAATATAAATAACTATAAATGCGCTTTTTTTTAATAACTCAATTCGAAAATATCTTTACTAGAAACAATTTAACAAAAAAAATTTGAAAAATTTGCAGTAACTTAAGATGATGTAGGGCATACTTTAAGTATATAACTAAATAAGTTCTCTTTAAAAGATCGAACCCTCTTTTTTTAAATCTACATATTTTAAATGTATAAGTTATATACAATGTTTCATATTCAAAATAAGTTGTTCTTTTGTAATAAAAACAAAAATTTTAATATTTATTGTTCTCGTAAGCAAAACGTGTGTTTAGTTTTATTATCTTTAAATAAAAAAAAAATATTGTTCAATAAAAAAGTTTGACTTGGTTCTATTTGTTTTTGCATTCTTCAAAAATAAACATTTATAGTTGTGTAATAAAAAGAAAATTTCTTGCTGGCATCACCTGTAGGTTCACAAGCTAACAGCTTTTTTTTATGTAGATCTAATGCAAAAAAGAAACATATATCAACTAGAAAAACTCGTAAATACTTGAGATGACATTTATGTATTTTCACTTGTTTTACAACTTTTACGATATAAAGCCAAACATGTAAATAACCCAATAAACATAAAAGTCACAATGATTGCTTCAAATGTAAAATTCTCAGGACTGACTTGACTTGATTCTTATTATATTGAAAAAAATCTTTTTAATATATTTTAAATCTGAATGGAATTTTTGTAATATTATATATCTTAATTTTTTCCTATAAAAATTGTTTTTGTATGTGTTTTATTTTAAAATAATGAAGCTGGCAAACAACCTTGCAATCTTTTCTCTGTTACAGAAAGCTTTTTAATTAAATCTTAAATTTTATCATATTTTGTTAACTATGGCTTAAATTATAAACGCTCTTAAATGGGCATTTTTATTACTGGAAACACATTTAATTCCCTCAATTTCATACGTTTAGTCATTGTATGGTATTCCTATACTATTTGTGTATGATGATGTATTATCAATAAATGCTCAAAAATAGTGTTCTCTAGGATCAACAGGGTAGTGATATTAAATATGCCTGTTTTTTTGCACCAGACCAAACAAACTAAATCGGTTGGGGACCCTGATCAGTAAAAGTTTTTGTCTGAACATTTTTCTTCAGCCACATGTCTGGGAAATTCACCAGGAACAATTATTACCGTATGTGGTGTTAAGCTACATTAACAACTGTTTATTTTATGTTCACTGGGAATGCACACACATGCAGATATTGGATTATTCTTTAGAATATATGAGAATAAATATGCAAATAAAAATGATCAGGAAGATGGTTATTTAAAACTATAAAAACCTTTAGGTTTATTGCTAATGTCAAGGTTATCGTAATAAAATAGGAAATAAAAACTGCACATCAATAGTTTAATGTAATGACTATGACAAACATAACTTAAAAGTGCAGTAATAGTAAAAGAGTTGGTCAAGTTTTACCAGCATAATAAAGTCATCTTCATTCAGTTCATCAAAAGTAAGCACTTTTTAATCTGTATATCTAAAATCGAGCCCAACACAATTTTTGATGATTCTTACCTTTAGTTCATTTATTTAATTTTTATTTTACTGCATTATCTCTTTCGACTCCACTCGATTTTATTCTCCACATACCAGCTTTTTTACTGCAATTTTATTAAAAAAAAATGATTTTAATTATTTTATTTTATATGAGTTTTTTTGTCTGCACGTTAATATCGGTAGCTATGAAGCTTGTGGAACGTAAAGATATGTTTGTAAGTGACCCAGTGCTAATTTTTGTTCACAAATACTTGAAATGTTTGTGCGTGAAGAGTTGCACCGCACAGATTTGTACAAGCACCTACTAAAAGAAATGTGACTGTAAAGAAAACAGGCAATAATTTAAAGTTTATTATTGTCTTATTTGCAGTAAAATATAAGGAAAGCAAAATATGGCAAATAATTTTTCTTTCTAACATTTATATATTTTTGACGACGAGTTAACGTTTTTTGGACTGTTGTGTAATCTCTCGCCGTTTTACAGAGACGTTTATATATAGAGCTGCGTGTAATCGATAATTTAGTAAAAGATTGTTACAAAATGAAAATTTGTGATATCCCTTGATAAATCGCCCCAGCGCCAAAATAGTACAAAGACTTGTCAATTTCTGAAACAAACTTGAAGTTCTTTAAGCTCAAAGCATATCAAGTTTGTAGCCGCAAACCTTAAAAAGAATTAACTTGCTGCATTTCTTTATTCAAATATTTTAAGTTTATTAGAAAAAAGCGCTGACATGTTTGCCAGCATTAAAAAAAAAAAAAGATTTTAAATCAAATGGAAATTTATGACATTAGTAAATTGTTTAAAATTCTATATATTTCCGACTTTATATAGATGACACATACACACACAGATGTATAGAAGCACTTGAAGTTCATAAAATAATTTTGATTTCTTGCCAAAATCAGACGAACTCACACACAATAACACAAATACAGATACTCAAACACGTACACAAAGACAGAGACAGATAAGAAAAGTAAAAGTTGAAGTTGAAGTTTTATCGAAACTTTTATATTGTTTTTAGATTTAGTTTACAAATATTTGCATTATTTTTAAAGCAAACAACAGACTTTCTTGGAAAATGGAAATTTTTAAATGTTAAATGTATTTGTGAATAAAAATGTTAAATATTTCTGGTAAAAAATATTTTGATCGTTAACTAACTTCTGTCCAAAAAATATTTACGCAAAAACATAAAATATAAAATTACGAAATTTACTAAAACTTATGAGACTTTAAAACTTTTAGGCAGTATTCGTTTAATTGGTCTAAATTGTTTGCTACATTGGTTTATTCTTTTCTGAGACTTACAAAACCATTTTATATAACTTTTCTGTCTTATGAGGCAACTAAGTCAGCTTTCTAATTATATAATATGGAGTTTTGTTTAAATTTTCTTTTTTAATTGCATCTATTTATTTAAATCAAGGTCATACTGTCAAACATTATTAAACAAATTGTGTTTTAACTGCTCGAGCATCCAAATATTAAGCAATAATTTTCTATCATTATTTAAACTGTGAGAGATTTGTTATTGAATAACTAAAGTTATATTTAATACCAATACGATTTATACAACGACTAACAAAAATTAGTTAAGTTACTCATACAAACCAGCTGACAAAAACAAAATGACTCCATCTTATTTACGAAACGAAATAAACTAAATGAGAATTGTAAGCGCGTTAGACAGCAAATGCAAACATGACAATATGGGTATTTATAGTAAGCTGTATCTGTATAATAAATAAAATTCAATGCAAGGTGTTTGTTAATAAAGATAGTGCAGATAGTGCGGAATAATCCTATTACAAGATAAAAAAAATAAATCGCTCTTAATTAATAGCATGCCAAAAGTGTACGATTAAAAACAATTTTCTTATTTTCTTCATCATGTTTTTGTTCCGTTTTTCTTTTTTTATTTATTTAAAATAAATACTCGCGTTTTAGTTTCTACTTGTTTTAGAGGGTGTGTCTTAAACACGGGTGCAATAAATATGGTTTAAATAAAAAGTAAAAATATTTGGTAATTTTGCAAGAAGCTAAAAAAGGATCGTTGATAAACCCCTATTCGTTTAATCTTCGATGCTTAGTAAAAAGACAACTGAAATATATAAAAATCCAAAAAGAAAAGATACAACTTTTTACAAACAAATTTAGAAAAAATTTATGGGAGTCACTTTTATCACACCTTTTTTTGTTATAAAATATATTGGCTGGTTAAATGGACACAGAAGCGCTTTATTTTGCTTTTAATTTTCATAAAGATGTTAAAAAACCTAAAATCAATATTTTTTATACATAAGGCCCACTATCTTTAGTTACCTAAATATTCATAAACCTGTAAAAAAAATTAAAATTAAAATAAAAAAACAGTTTTTATGTAAATAAAAATTGTTTTAGCAAATGTTTGATGACTGGTCGATAATAAGTTCTAGTACTCCGGGAAATTACCCAAACTGTTATAAAACCATTGAAATTTTCGAAACCTTTAGCTGACTAAAGTCATATGTCAGATTCGTAATTGGAATTTATGAAAAATAATTTCATATTTAATAGTTTGTGATGTAGAATATCAAGTTATATCTTCCCATTTTGTTTTCATATAAATTTACTTTAAAAAAACTTGGGCTTAAGGCTAAAAGGACTATCGTTACTTTATTAAGTTCTATATAAGACTTTTTTAGTTTTTTTCGTAATTATAATATTGATTCTTTTCAATTTTTATAAGACTTAAATAAGCTGGCATTAGAACCAGATAAAAATTTGAAATTTTCAGCTAAGATTGGGAATTTTATTCGCTCTGCAAATTTATTATATTAAGGAAATAAAAACAACCACATTCTTAAACCCTTTAACACTATACTTAACTTAATTAAAATACTTTCATGGTTTACAAATATTTCATGCAAACAGAAATTATTTAACAACAACATTTTCTAAGTTGTGTTTTAAGAAAAAAAATTTTAAAAGGGACACCCTATTATATTCAACAACAATCGGAAATTATTTTATCAAGTATCTAAAGATAATAAAAATGTCTCTGACAACGAAACTAAGTAAACAAAGTTAAAAAATGATGGTAAAAAAAATTAAAGGGTTCGTAGCAAAAGAGATGCTTCTTGTAAAGGCTTCCCTTTTACGTTCAATGTGTAACATTGTTAGTGTTTTTTGCTACACCAGTCGATTGTTTTTGACTTTTATTAGAGATTTTTTTACCACTAATGGCTCTTGAGAAAGAACGGAAACAATCACAGCAAATTTCTATATCATTGTTTTTCTATAATCTAAGATGTTTGCTGATATGCGGGATAGAATTTAAAGTGAGGATGGGGAGTGGGAGTGAAAACAAAACAAACTTTAGTTACTAAAAGAGTACTCAAGTTGTATATAAGAATGTATATATGTGTGTGAGTATGTATAAAGTGCTAAGACTGATGGTGTTAATGTGGTAGTGGCAGTGGTGGCGGTAGGTTATGGTTGTGTAGGTTTACGCGGTTTAAAGCAATTTCAATAAATTTTCAAAGCCAACGAAGACGAACAATATAAAAGAACAACTACCATAACAAAAAAGTAGCAGTAGAGTAATATAAACGATTCAAATAACGAACAAAGCGCTTAACATCAGAAAAGACAACCTCAATGAAGTATGAAGAGAAAAAGAAAGGCAAAAAAAGGGAATGAAAAACTCTAACAAACATAAAAATCAAGTACAGTCGGGGCTTACCACAAATGCCAGTCAAAGTAATATATTCTTCAAATAGTGATTCGGTTGCTCATATAACACAGATTTTTCAATGTTTTTTTTCTTCAAACAGCAGAACCCAAACACTTTGACACTTTGCTTCCACACGTACAGGATTGGCGCCATAACTTAAGCTCAATGTTTCTTTGAAATAGATTTTTTTTTGGTTTTGGCTGTGAATGTATTTGTTTTGCATATTGCGACCACTATTGTTACAGCTGCTGTTGCTACTGCTACATAAGCCTTAACTGCTGCTATTGCAGCAACTCGATTAATATTTTAGCACTTTTTGTATGGATTTAAAGCGATTGTGTAGGTGACAAATATGAATGGGATTTCGCAGTTACACCACAATTAGTCTCTTTTATTAAACTAATTAATTTTGTTCTTTTGCAACTTGTTCTAAATAGGGTAAAAATACGGGAGAAAAATTCACTTAATTTTAATTGTTTTTTTTGCAATTTGTCACTGGCAATAGTAACGGCAACCAGGACAAATGGTTTAAAGTTTAAAACATGAATTAATTCAACAAAGAGGAATTCATTTATTCTGCATCCAAATCAAATAAATATAAAGTGCAAGCGACTGTGAAAAAATGGGCTTGTAGTAGTAAAAATATATCAATTAATATATGCTTTTGTGCCATTTTTTTATTAAGAAAAGAAAATGTTGGGCAAATATTATAAACTATTTTAATATAAAAAAAATCTATGATAATATCCATAAATATTGAATTTACGTTAACATTTTAAGTTCAAATATTATCGTGACTACAATGATGACTGACCTGACTAACTACTTTGTTAAGAGTACAGATATCATGTTAAAACCAATGTTGCCATAAAAATCATCAGAATAGCCACCACCGTGAAGTAAAATGCAACACACAATAGGATTTCACCTTGGGCGTAACCCATTACAGATACATGATTTAATTTTATATTATTCAAATTCACATTTTGTATACAAACCGATAGACAGATTTGATTTTGACTCGATACACTTGATAACTTTTTCGGTGCTTAATATTTCAAAACAAAGCAAATTGTTAGAACATAAAAAAAAACGTTTATAAACAAATTTTGTAAAACTCTCATAGAATTGAAAATTTGTTGTTGCTTTTTAGTCAGTATTTCCTTCCAAGGTTTAAACATATTCTATTGATTCTTTCAACATACAACATCAAATTGTCTTGAAATTCATAAATAAAACATATTAATTTAAAACAATGTATTTGAATAATTTTTTTAAATAATGCAAGGCAGGAATTTAACTTTGCCTCTTCCTATCTAAGAGTAAAAGTTTATTCTTCTTGTTTTATTTTTATTTTTGTCGATAAAAATTAAAACATTTTCTTTTTTTTTTTTGGTTTTTTGTTGCTGGTTTTGCTTTTATATCAACGCTTCCTTTTTTCTGACAATTAGCTTTGTTTTACTCGTATTATTTGAAGGTCATTGGATATAAAAGAGGCTAAGTAAGACAAAGTCGCACAAATTTATAAAATTTTATTGCGTTTGCTTTTTGTTTGTTGATTTTTTTTTCGTTTGCCTTTTAATGTCGACGAAAAAGATTCTTCAAATCTATTTCTGTATGTTTGAGATTTTTATTGTTTTTCCGTTTTTTGCCTTAATTTCTTCTCAACGTTGTTATTGCCTTTTTGACCTTTTTTTATCTTAAAGTTATATTGTTTTCTCAAAAGTATATTTATTGTATTTCTTCAAGTGTTTGCCACTTGAACAAGAATTGTTAAAAGTCAAGATAAAATGCCAATAATATTGAAATACGTAAATAACAACAAAATTTTGTTTAAATGGTTTTAAGAACTGAAAGAATTTTTAAAGACGAATTTAATGAAATATTTTCTTGTTTAAATTAAATGTATAACAACATAAATAAAGTTATACTACAAACCCATAAAAATTAATTTCTTTTTTTTGGCATATAATTTATAGACAAAATATATGTTAAAAATATTTATAGGTTTCGTTTAAATTATATGTTTTGCCTCTGCTTAATTTATTGAACACATCAAACAAAAAACCAAAGCTATAAAATTAATCCAAATAATTTTTCTTTTGCTTCAATTTAATTTTATTTTTCCTCTCAAAGCATATTATTTATTTTTCTAATAAATTTTATATAGATTTTTAAATGGACTTCATTTAAATTGTTACTCTCTCTCTCTCTCTCTCTGTCTCTATCTCATCCGATTGTTTCTCTGTCTCCCTTTAGCTCTACTGTTGCTTTGTTTTTGTTTTATATTTTAAGGTTTTTTAAAACTGGCAGATTTACCAACGGTCATAATGGCCACAAAAATATGGCTAAATATTGATTCTGTTGTTGTTGTTGTTGTTTTTGCTCGTATTTAACTAAATAAATAACAGGCTTAGATATGAGCCGGTTTTAGTATTTACTACAAAAAATATAAATTAAATGCTATAAATAAATAAAAATGATTAAGCGAAAATGTAGAATTAAACAAAAAAATATTTGCAGGAGTATCCAAATGTATTTTATCAAAATTTAACAAAAATTAAATGAACACTAGTAGAAGAATTCTGCGAAAAAATATATCTATTTCATAAATATTAAATTATTGTAATTTTATTTTTATATATGGAAATATGTTATAAAATATAAAATTACTATTTATTGAAGTGCGCACCAAAAAAACTATGCGTTTTACAATGTAATACAACAAATATATAAAAAATACTTGTAGTAACTACAGCTATTTAAGAGCATAAAACGATTAAGTCTCTCAGCCAAAAAAAAATTCTCCTTCATAAAAATATTTTCAAATGTTCAACATTCACCTAAAATATTATATTATATTTATTATTTAACAAAAAAAATTAAACAAGAAAAATCTGTTTATTATAGTACTTAAAGAAAATTTGTTGCTTGATATTAAACTCATAACTTTTATTACCTTTTTACCTGGTATTGAGTGAACAGGCACACACACACACGCATACACACTTACATACTGACTGACAAATTTTCTAATAATAATAATGCCCTTTTTGGTTCTTATCTATTTGTATATTTTTTTAATAACATTTTTTCATATTTTTTATTCGTTTTACTTGATGGTCGATCATTAAAAATGCATGAAAAGATGTCAATAATAAAAACCAAAAAAAAAAAAAATTAAGCCATTAAAAATAGCAATAAAATATGTTTTATTTACAAAAAAAAATAAAGGGTTATAAATTTTGTATACAAAACAACAAACATTAATATAAGCAGGAGTCAATTTTTAAGAACCCTTTTCATTTAATTTTGTTTAATGCCCTCATAAATAACGATAAAGGTAATTTTTTAGCTCTCAACGCAATTCAAATATACGATTTTTTTAGGGGGTCAGCAAAAGAAGTAAAGATAAAACACATTAAATTGCAACAAAGTCACGTTCATAATTTCCTTTTACAATAGCAACAAAAACAAATTTCAAACAAATTCTTTAAATCAACAAAAAGCTATTGGATACAAATTTGCAAAACGTGTTCAAAAGGTCAAACGTATTTCAGTATTTCGTACAATTCACCTTTGCAGCTGGTGATATTTACACAGAAGTGCTAAGAAACCAGCAAAGAAATATTTAATAAAAAATGAATAAAAAATTTAACTAATTAATATTTTAAAATAAAAAAACAAAAGTCTAGCCTAAGGTTATTTCAAATATCAAATTATACTTATTCATTTATTAACATACAAATTAAAAAATGTAAAGAAGCAAAATAGATCAAATACAACAAACAACATAATTAAAAACTAAAAAGGACCATTTTTTATGATTATAATGTTTAAAAACAAATTAACAAAAAATTTCTTACAACCTTAATTAGCCTTTTTTTTGCTCCCAATATCTTTTTATTTCCTCCTTCTCAGCTATAACATTATTGTCTGTTTTATTTAGAATTAAACCAAATTAAGCTGATATCCTTATTGTATTCAGACCTTTTTTGTTTCTATTACTTAAAACAATCAAACGAAATACTAAATAAGTTAAATATATATTAGAAAAAATCTTTTGTCATGCAACGCCGCCATTTTTGAAAAACTATTTCGGAAATTGGAAAAATTTTGTTATTCAACATACGTATATAGTTGTATACATTCAGATAAACATATTTGCGTATACTTTTAAAATTCCATTCCGATAATCTAATTTGCATTTTGCTGTGAAAAGTGTCAAGTTTTCAATAATGTTAAAATTATTTTATGCGCCGATGTGTGCGTTTGTACTCTTCCCATCTACCTTTATTCATTGTGTACGCAAGCACATATAAATACTAATGCAAAAAACCACTTAACTCTTTATACATACATAAAAATACCTTAACACACTAAGTAAGCAAAAGAACATACGAGGGTAGAATATTTCAATCCAGTTGGGGATTGTTAAACTCAATCAAATAAAAGCAAAGGAGTCCTTTAAAATGTTGTCAAGATTATACACTTTTTAAGCATGCATATCTCTAAAAAACATTTGCAAATGGTCCTCGTACCTAAAATTTCATATAAATATGTATCTGCATTATACTTTTGTTTTTGTTTTTTTTTTTAGTTAAAGTTTTTCCTTTCTTATAGGTTTGGTCCTATTAAGTTTTGTTATTTCGATCGTAATATAATATTTTGGCTTGAAAAAAACAGCGCAGAAAGTATTTCACAAGTGTTTCCTTGATAAGACCTTGCACATTTTATAGGTTTTTAAAGCCCACAAAAAACGCTTGACAAATATAATATATTCAAAAGAATTTCCAAAATACACAAGAGATAAATAATGCCCTTTAAAAAATTCTTAAGAACTATTTAGGGTTTAAATATAAAAACAAACACACTTGTTAGCATTATTTATTTTAATTCAACTAATTCCCTAATTTAACTTCATTTTAGCACTTAGTTTCTTAAAAAAAAAAATTAATATAAAACATTTAAAAAGGTTTGATTTAAAAGATATTACTTAACAAATTACTTAAATCAAAAAAATGACTCATAGCATTGCCACCTTACGGGTCCATAATAAAAAGCCATCCATGCCTGAAGTATAAATTTATATAATAAAAAATCATAAAAGGATTCAAGCTAAGACTAGGCTTACTTGATTCGTTTTTGATAACCAATTAAAAGAAATATGTTTTACAGATTACCATCTGCTTTTTATTTCTTTCACACCATCGATAAAATATGGTGTCGTATACTTGTTAAACGTTTTAATTATTTAGTTATCATACGCTCCAGTGTCCAGTAAAAACATTGTTAAAAACTTTTGTTCGATATTTTCTCTGCCATGCTGCTTTTTTAAAGAAAACTTGTCTAACTGCCGACAAATTTCATATCAGCTTAGATTTTTTTAAGCCCTACTACTACTTTTCTACTATATTCTGTGATATTGCTATATTGAAGTATATACTACTTTTAATATAT
The DNA here is from genome assembly GCA_003055125.1 of Paykullia maculata. Taxonomy (NCBI): domain Eukaryota; kingdom Metazoa; phylum Arthropoda; class Insecta; order Diptera; family Rhinophoridae; genus Paykullia; species Paykullia maculata. The sequence continues at coordinate 9,023 of NDXZ01007483.1, read as the reverse complement.
TCCATATTATTTAATAATTAGTGTTAATAATCAGGGCAGAAAAGAGGCGGCATTTTTTACAAAAAAGAAAAGGCATCAATTTCCCACTTTAAATATTAAGATTTGTGTGTCAATTCTATATTATTATTTTTCAATCCATATTATTGCTTTATTGTATCTTTACCTTTTATTTTTTTAGAGTGTTTTTGTGTTTCTTTTAAGTATTTTCTGGAATATGGAAGAAATCAAAATATTCACTTATAGCTTTAAATATACCGTGTTTTGTAAAAAGATTTCTGCATTAAAAAAAAGTATCTGAATGTTTATGTAAGCAGGACAGCAATAAATAAGATTTAAACTCGCTTTTTATAGAATTTATGAGCCTCAATAATGGAATAGAATAGAATTGTTTTAGAATTGATATATTCAGTATGCACTTATATAACTTTATAGGATACAATTTCTTATGTTTTTTGTACTAAAATTTTTGGTAAAATTTTTTTAGTTAATAAAACTTAAAAGTAGAAGCCACCAACAACTAGTTTTCTTTCTGTTTGTATTTTTTTCGCAATTTTCGAGTTTTTAAGTTCATTAATCTTTTTAAGTTTATTTTTTTAAATTAAGTTCTGCCGTCACTCTTGTCAGACCTTTAAAATTTTGTTCACTTACGTAATCAAAAGTTCTATGCCAATACAAACAATCTGTTCATACTGAAAACTCCGTCTAACACCAACAATATATAAAAATTCTCACAAATCTTTTAAATTAAATCTTTATACGGTTTCTCTACAAACCCTAAAAATCAAGTCTTAAATCTTAATGTTAATAAATCTGCCTCCTGCTAGTGCTTCCTTCTTACGGACTTAACTCGCAAACCATTAAACATGATAAATATTTTTTTTTTAAATTTTTTTCGACAGCAAAAATTGCCAACAACAAATCACAAAGCATTGCGTGCAAATATCTGTCACGAAGCCATTATAACAGAATAACAAAGTCAGGTATTTTAAGAGCTTAGCCGAAGCAACATTTAAACACATAATTTAATATTGAACATAAATCAGAGATTCCCAAATGTACTACTGCGGGTTCCAGTTTGGTAAAATTTTAAATTTTAATATAATCATTTGTTTAGCTAAAAAATATTTTAATTTTTAAAATATTTAAAAAAATTTCAACAAAAATTTTTAAATTTAATAAAAACTATCTTTAATAAATTGAAAAGTGGTAATAAAATAAGCAATTTTTAAAATTTTTTAATATATTGAATATTTTTTTAACACTTTAATACCAGAGTTTATAACCATATACTTAAATGCCAAATTACTACAAAATTTTTTACAGATTTATAAAAATTTTTGTTTTTAAAACCTTTAATATTGAAAAGTTTTTTAAGTTTCTGTAAAATAGATTTTTATTCTAGAAGTACAAAATTTATCGAAAAAATCCTATAGGTAGTTTAATAATTGTTCTTGAATTGGAAACACTGTTTTACAAAATTATGTTCCTACAACACCCCATTCTTACACCTCTTGTTCATTGCTGTCCCGGAAAAGAAGTTACAATAAAAATGTATTAAATGAATAAAGTTTTTTGTAGAGATGTATGGAACCATTTTTGTATTTTGGTGTATGCGTGTGTATGTGTGTAAAAAATATATATTTTATAAAAAATAATTGCAAAATCTTAAGGATATAATCCAGAGATTTTTTGGGTGCAAAAAGAAAAATGTTGGTCTAAGATAGAAGTGGCTGTAGTAATGTTAGCTGTTGGCAGTGATTGCGTTGTGCAGGTAAGCAAAAATATCTGTTCATAAGAGATTTATTTTAATGCTAAAGTTTACAAGAAAACAGTAATAAAAAATCATTATTTGTGTGATAAAGTAAGATTTTGAAAGTGAATTTTTTTTGTAAATTTCTAAAATTTCTTGTGTTTTTAACCGATAAGCCACTCTTGGGTTTTTTTTTTTGTTATCGTGTTAACTATTTGTCGGAAATAAAATATTTGGAAAAATTCTGAAAATGGTTTAACCAAGATGAAAAAATGCAGGGCTTCAAAATTGTAATTCTAAAGTAAAATTATTTCTTTCATATACAGAGTGATTTAAACTAAATCACTTGATTGAAAAAATGCTCTTAATTTTACACTCATCACCGTTTATGTATGTACACGTTTTTTGGAAAATTTTATAACCCTAAAACTCTATATTTGAAACCCCTTAACCTTAAGTAAAATTAACGTTTCATTCAGATATTTTTGACAAATATAACTTTTAAAGATTTGAAAAGATGCTTTCTTTTTGTAAAATAAAGTTTTTTATTCATTTTCAATGTTAAAGTATAGCCGAAAAAGGCAAATATTATTCGTTTTTGAATACTTTTAATATATTTAAAGTTAAACTAAAAATTTTATTTCACATTCTATATTCTTATACTAAAAATCCTTTTTGTAATTTTAAAGAAACAATTAAAGTAAATTGTTTACTAATGTTTCTTCAATGCATTCCAAAGTCAAATACGAACGGAGGTTCATATTGATTTATTTATTGTATGAATTTTGCTATTTCTATTTTTTCTGCTACTGTTAGAATCGAATATGCGTATCATCTGCAACGCAGTTTCAGTTGCAATTAAAAAAATTCAATAAATACTGTCAACTTTCAGCATCACTAATGATAGTGTTACTTTCCAATAGATTATCAACAAAGTGTATGTGTGGAAATATAACTGAATGTGAGGATATCCAGGGTATTCATAATACTTTATAGACAACATTCCTATTTGAATTATGCGTATAGTGAGTATGTATAGGGCTATGCACAATAGAAGTAGTTTAGTTGTCATCGTTTTTATATTTTCAGTCTTAAGTAAATAGCGTGTGGGTAGAACAGTTGAAGCTGTAACATTAACTTGAATAATAATAAACATAAGCATGCAACAAATGTTTCTGATAATTGCCACAAGAAATTATTATACTCTTATCGAACAGTTGTTGGAAAAATAACATACAATACACTCGCAAACACATTTATGCAGAAACACTTATAAAGTATGAACAAAAATAATGTGCATGTGTATGTATACGATCAGAGGATTTTGAAAGATGATACAAAATGTTTAGAAGATAAAACAAACTTAACTTAAGATCAAGAAAATGTTTCCACCGAATATTAAATAAATATAAATTACTAAATAGACAATTGTACAAAATGTATAAAAACTGATTATTTGAAAATTATTTTATAAGTTTCACTCATTTTTT
>NDXZ01007477.1:0-16675 GCA_003055125.1 Paykullia maculata | reverse complement strand
GATAATTTGGATATTTGTTTTGCATTTTTCTTTTAAGTTCTTGATGGACTTCTATAACTAGCAGGCTGAGACTACTACTATATTGTAAATGCGCTAACCAAGTAGCGGGTTATAAGCTAGTAAGTTATATATTTTTTATAAGTGCTTTACTTTAGGATTTCTCACTACCTACCACCTATTTTTCGAAGGTAAAAAGGAAGTTTTCAATAAATTAATTTTTTATATAAATCTCTGTCAAAAATAAGTTTTTCAACCAAAATGTTATTTCTTTTTTTAAAATTAATTTTTGTTTGTTTTGTAACAAACTTGTCATAAATAAATTTTATAAAAACGACACTAGCCGAGTGTAATGCATTTTCGAAACCAGCTACGGTTTTCATCTTCAGCACTCTTTGATCGGTACTACGCTGTTGTATGTAAATATCATCCCTTAACTCACAATTTTACAACTGGGATGAATGCGAAGAAAAGAACGTGGTTACGAACAAGGATAAATGACAGAAAGATCTTAATAGCTGGTGAATTTCGTTCTCATTCACCAATAAAAAGTATAAAGTAGTTAAAAGGGAGACATCCCAGTTGCTAATAATATAAAATTGTGAGTTAAATAGATGATATTTACATACAACAGCGTAGTACCGATCAAAGAGTGCTGAAAATGAAACCGTAGCTGGTTTCGAAAATGCATTACACTCGGCTAGTGTCGTACTCGATTTTTCATAATATTACAACTTTTTAATACGACAGCATGTACAACCAAAAATGCATTAACTGAGGAATCAGATGATTTTGATTCTGAAGTTTTCAAAATGCTAGACATTACCAAAATTGTTTTATTCTTGTGTGTTTTTAATGTTGCTCTACTTATATGAATACATATGTATGTATCACATATTAAGAACAAAAAAAAATTTGCTTCAAAGTATTCACTACAAATAAATTTAAAAAAAAAAAGGAATTTTGGGGATAAGAAAATAGCTATTTTGGGGATTTTCGGTAATGACAAATTGGGAATTTGGGATAAGGTCTAAAAAATAAAACTGAGAACTCTGGTTAGAAAATGAAGCTGCTTTTCAAAATTTTAAGATAAATGTATATGGCAACACATGTTTGGGTTTAAAAGCAAGTTAAAACTTAAAAATCAGATGGACGAAGATTTTTGATATTAAAAACATAGTGGTTTGAAAGATAGTTTTATTTGTATTATACCATAAGGTTGTCTGCAATAGTTAGGGAATCACCCATTCGTTAGTGCAAAAAGAAAAAGCTGTCTCAAAAAATTTAACGATTGTTAGATCGTTAAAGGTTAACCCGCATATTCATTAAAAGTTTTTAAGACAATATTAGTTTAATAAACCTTAGATAACTTTGTAAATCAAAGGTGCAAGAATAAATGATATATGCTGAAATTCTTAGTTTTCTGTTTGGATTAATTTTAAAGTACAAACAGTAACGTAAGTTCCAAGTGTTTTAAAAGCATAAAAACGTTACAATGTTATTATATGTTAAGCCAAATTTTAAAGAAAATTTAAAGTTCTTTTAATTTATTTATATAAGTTTAAGTCCATATTGTGACATACAACTTAAAAAAAGACTTTGGTCGCGTGGATACCTCAGCTTTATTTCCCAATAAAAACTACTAAAAGAAGTACTATGGTAACGGATTTTCTATCTCTATTAAATACTCTTGCTTTAAATTAGGAAATTTTGCCACAAGTTTGTGGAAACCATTAAATTACCCTAAGAAAAATAATATAAAAATTTTCTTTTGTTAATATTAAAATAGATTACATTTATATTATACAAATTTTATATGGAAACAACTACTAAAATATTTTTTCCGACAAAAGATATAGGAAAATAAGCGGAGTGAGAAAATTTTAACATAAAAACTCACCACAGATATTGAAGCAGATTTAAGAGAGAAAGGCTTTAATTAATATGGCTAAGTCAGCAGCACCGAATTTTATGTACTCACAACACCAATAATGCATAATATATTGCACCTTGAAAGAGGGTATGTTGCACTTTTTATGACCTTTTTTCAAATTGACTTAAACTGATTAAAACAAAACTTAAAAAATAAAAAGAAAAATATCAATATTGCAGGTGTGCGTTAAAGAATGCGTGTTGCTTACATTTCCCCCAAAAAACTTTAATTTGGATACAAAAATATAAAATGCAAATTCGTTGTTCATACGGAAGATTAAAAAATGTTTCTTCTATGGAAGGTGGAAGTATAGGTGGGCGTGTAAACTTAATTTTGAAAAACAAAGATTATGTTGTTTTATGTGCGATATTTCAATTTTGTTGGAGTTTCTAATTTTCAATAAATTAAAGTAACGAAATGACACAACAAATATGTCATTTCTTTTTTAGGTGATAATTATAAAAACATGCTTGAAATAAGAAAAAGTTCGTGCAAAAGTGAGAAATTATTAAAACTTAAAATTTAAAAAAAAAACTTACAATTAACCATTTAGAAAAACGATTATATTTATGCCAAATGCCAGATGTTGAAGATGATGTAGCCGTGGTCGTCGATAGACGTGTACAATTCTTATTTGCAATCAATGGTTTCTTGCTAGGAGTTGAAGTTGGTATATTAATATATACATTCGAGACAGAGCTGGCCAGCCTTAGGGGCATTTTTAATAGTATACTTAAGCCAGTCTTGCACAAAAATAAAATCAAACACATTGATAAATAGAACATAGAGGGAGTGGTGTTGAAAAAGAAAAAAAAACGGTTGATTTTTTGAAATCAGTTGAAATATGTTGGAAAAGAAAATAAATAAATCTCTACAACTAAACACTGAGAGACGTACACAAACAACAGTTACAGTGCTGAGGAGTATTTAGTTTTTGTTTTTATGTTTATTTTTTTTTTTTTTTTATGTTAACGATTATAAAATTAATATATTTATATATATAAATATATTAGGGCGGGTCGATTTGTATGGAGGCAAAAAAATCGCTCAAATTACAAGGAAAATCTTATTTTAGGGATCAAAATAAGAAACTTTGCCGAAGGAACCATACCTCTAAAATGTATTTTGATGTCCCGACTATTCATCCGAAGGGTCAAATTTAAAAAAATCACACTTTGACCCATTTAGTGTGCCTCAATCGAGTCAAAATGTATGACCGACCCCCACTAATTTTGGAGGGCCGACCCACCTATGTCAGTGGCACATCCCCTGGAAGCACCCATGGGGGGCCACCTGGTGTGACAATCAAAACATGCGCATTTCAAAATCATGTGCGTATGAGTAATATTTAATTACGTAACCAAAAAAAAGAATACGCATCGTCTAGGTATAGTTTAAGTAACCAAGACACAGATTGTAAAGTGCCAAAAATGGTGATTTTTTGAAATGTTTGTATGGTGAACCCCCCAAGGGTGGGTTCAGGGGATGTGCCACTGGCATAGGTGGGTCGATTGAGGCACACTAAATGGGTCAAAGTGTGATTTTTAAAAATTTGACCCTTCGGATCAAAAGTCGGGACATCAAAATACATTTTAGTTTCTTATTTTGATCTCTAGAATACGATTTTCCTTGTAATTTGTGCGATTTTTTAATCGACCCGCCCTAATGTATATATATTTTTAACTTAAATTAAAACATTGAAGTCTGCACTACTGCTTTTTTTCAAACAATAAAAAATTGTTTTTTCTTTGATATATATTTATTTTTATTTTTATTAAATTTAAATTGAAAATATTTTTTATTTAAAATTTGTATTTATTTGACTCCCAGTATATTGGTGTGTGTGTATGTATTTTTTCTTCTTTATTTTAAATAGTATTTTTTACCTGAAGCTCTTGGTATTCTGTTAATAAATTTTTTATTTTAATACTAATATTATTGTTATAAACAGTCTCTTAATTTATAGTTCTTATTTAAAATTAATTAATTTTCAGTATTTTTTGCAACACCTTAATCAGTCAATTAATCTGATAAATTTTTTGTAAGTTTATTTTGTTAATTTAATTTAATTTTATTCAGTTTAGTTTTGTTTTATTTTATATTATTTTATTATTTTTTGTTTCACTTTTTTGTATATTTATTCGATTAAAACATTATTTTTTATAATTTATTTTATTTTATTTTTTAAAATTTATTATGTTTTACTTTATTAAAGATAGTTGTAATTAATTGACGATGCCTTTATATAAAAAAGTTTTTTTTTTGTGTAAAAATATACAATGTTTTATCTATAGGGTAATCAAAGAAGACATTTTGTAGCGATACTATTACTATGTACTGCTGGGTAATAAACACACAAACCTATATGTACTGCAGGGTGGTCGAAAATTATACAAACTGTGTGTAGTACAACTCAAGGCATGTTTTCTTCAATAAACAATGTGTGGGAATTTACGTTAGATAGCAACCACACTTCTGGAGGATCACATCACTTGAGTTTGTTTTGACTAATGTCTGGCCTAACTAAAAGGCATACAATTATAAACGGTACTTGGCAACATCAAGTGCCCATGTGACAATATACACACACATACGCTGCAGTACTGTTAGTGTACATGGTGCGGTGCGGTGCGATGTCGGTACGCTTCATATAACATTCATTTTTATTATTTTACCACAACATAACAGTGTGGAACCGTAAGTCTAATTTGAAGTATTAACGTATACTAACATAATATTAATTGTAAATTAGAAAAAGTACTGACCAACACTAGTGACTACTAAATAGCATTTAGGATTCTCATAACTAGTATATAAGACAAAAGTCTTAAGATTTATAAATTCATTCTAATTGTGAATTCTATTCTAACCTTTCATTGACTGAGCTTCCTTGAGCTGCTCGTCAAATAAAAAAAATTAAAATTGAGCTTCCGTTACTTGCTCCTTTAAATAATCTAATAAACAAATTAATAAAATCAATCGGAGTTTTAGTTTACAATTTATGTTTCTTTGATTCCGGGCAAATGGTTGTGAAACATTTTTTTAACTTTGTTTTGTACGTTAAGCAACAAAAAACAAAAAGACAAATCCGCAAACAGAAAATCATAAACCAAATTAAATCAGCTGTGATTTATTTAGGTTTATTAAAAAAATAAATAATTATCCTAGGAGAAAAAGTATAAATAAATTTTTTATAAATAAAATAAATAAATATATATTAAAAATGTTTATAAAAAAAAACCATATTTTTTAAGATTTTTCTACAAGTTCTAAAGATCAAAGTTTTTGATGAATTGAGATTTTACCTGAATTTTTTAGCTTTAAAGAATCATTAATATTAAAAAAAAATTTTTTAATTTAAAATTTATGATTTTTTAAAATGATTTTAATAAAGCGAGCTTTATTTTCCGTTTTAAAAAGATTTTTATAAATCAATAATTTATTAAAATTTTTTTTTTTATCAAAAATTTATTTTAATTTTTAAATTCAAAAAGTTATATACACTAAATAATTATTAAAAAAAAACATTTTTTTAATAAATAAAAAGCTTGATTTGAAAAGCAAAGATTTGAAAAATGTATAGAAATTTTTTTAAAAATTAAAAAAAAAATTTCTTCAAGTTTTCAGAAAAATGTTTTCTTCTCAAAAATGCGTTTAAAATGTCTTGTTTGATTAGCCGGAATAAAAAATTTAGTTTCTATGACTGATACTTCTATAGATGGCAAAGGACTGCGGTTGCTAAATATTATGGCAAAAAAAAGCTAACCTCACAATATATCTCGAAGTCTAATTATTGCTTTAAAATCAAATTCTGTATTAAATAAGTTTCTTTCATTCGTCCGTCTCACATAGGGGTATTTTGCCAATCTATTGGCATTTAAGAAATGGAAAAATTTAAGTACGCAGCTCAACAGACAACAAAATTTTGCATCGTTTAGTGAACTTTCAAGACTTTTGCTTGAGATTTGTCGTTATGGGATACTGTTAAAATCAAGAAAGTTGAGTAAATCGCATGGGTACTTATTGACTTTTTACGGTTTTGAGAGGTTTACAAAATAATTGTTTGTGACTAAACGAATAAAGATTTTACATTGATTTCTTTTTTCTGTGAAAGACTATATTAACAGCTACTTATAATAATTTTTAAAACATTTTTTTTTAAATCTTTTTATAAAAAAATTCGTTCAAAATTAACAAAACGGTTTTTTTGCTCACTTTTTGAGAACAAAAAAAACATCAAAAGGTTTTTAAAAGTGAGGGCAGTCGCGATCTTAAAAATGTTATACATCACTATGAAATATATGAAATCTCTATCTATCGAGGAGATACCTTCCTTTACCCATAAACTTATGCTGACGATAAAAGATGCATTTGCTAATCAAAAATTAAAAAAAAGTAAAGTTTTTCAGAGGTAGGACTAGTTCTTCTTAAGAAAACTTGTTTCCCCTTGATCCGATTTTTGTTTGTTTCCAAGCTTTACCAGCCTACGACCATAGCACATATTTCTGCCGAGTTTGACTAATCTAGGAGCACTCAATAACTTTTAAGAAGCAATATAAGCTAAAAAAAAGTGATGTCCGGCTAGATTGGCAAAATACCCCTATGTGCGTCTGTCTGTTCATGGAAATGGATTTTCTAATTTCGGTACTATTCGCAGTTTTGAATACACAAACAATTGTTAATTATGGGCTATTGCAGACATAACTAGGAATATAATAATAAATACTCTTTTCATATTTGTTTAACCCCATAATAATTAATTTTTTTATTTACTGTATGGTATCATATAGTCGTACCTTACCGATTTTTACTTTTTTACAATTTTTTTTTATCACTATTACCTTTTTAAAAGTTTTTATATATATTAAGTTTGTTAAATTTAGTTATAAATTTGTTATAAATATGCTTTTCTTATCATTTTAAAAACACTATGATTTTATTTTATTTATTTTAAATTAAATTTTCTTATTAGAGTTTTATAACATATAAATATACATTTATTTATACATATATGTAAATTTATTCTAGTTCATCATTATAATGATCAGTAGATTGGTCACTTAGTTGTCTATTAATTAAAGCCTCTTTACCAAATGCATTAAAATCATTTTATTAGTTTAAAATTTTAATGACTTTTTTAATTGAATGTATGTACAAATTGTTAGAAAATTAAATAACAAATATATTTTATTTATACGATTTTATATATCACTAGCATTTTTTTGTTTTTAGTTATTTTATAAATATTTTTTTTTTTAATTTTATATATATTTTATACACAGCTGAGTAGTTGTTAAAAATGGTCCATTAGTAGGAATTTGTATGGAGTCTTAGGAATCGTCAGTCAAATTTAAAATTTGCAAAGATTAGGTCGCTTTACAGAATTTTTTATATTATAATTATATTATATTATAGTATTTATTTTATAACTTTATATTAGTTGTATTAAGTTTATTATTTATTTGAAAATAATTATTTTTTTGAGAATGATTATATAATATTTTTTTATATTTTGGTCCTTCTGTTTGAATTTGTATTCAAGGTTGTATGTCTGCAATTTTTCTTTTAATTTTTAGTTAATTGGTTCCTTTTTGTTACTTAAGACTTTTAGTTGAATTTGGTTTTTTGTTAAAGCTGACATTTTGGTCCTAAAACAAACAAAGTTTTTAAAAAAAATGTTTAATGAGTAAAAACTCTTTATCCAATTAAAAAAGATAACAAACCTTTGGCTCAAGTTAGATTTAGACAAGTAAAATTTTCTTTATGGACAATTGTTTATAAAAATCCTTTTTTCTAAATAAATTATTAATTTAATAATTATTTGAAATATATGCAATTTTAAATAACATAAAATTAAAATAAATTCCTGCATATTTTTTTTAAAGAAAAAAGCTGACACATCAAATAAGTAAAAAATTACAATCGGCAGTACCCGACCGCATTAAATCCCAATTTTCAATATCTGTAAAGCCTATAGTACACGATATGTAAAAAGCAACATGCGCATGTGACTCTGTGCGTGTGCACCGCCTTTAGCTTTAAAAACACCCAGTTACATTTCTTGCACTATCAAAATTTTAACGCATGTAGCCCCTACAACTCATTTTAAAAATGTTACCGATATGCTGAACATTTTCGTGACGTTAGAATCACATGCGCATGTTGCTTTTTACATTTCGTGTACTACAGGCTTAAGTAATAAACATTTTATTGCTCTATGTTTAAATTGCGGTTCCAAAATATCTCGAAAATTAATTTCGAGATATTATATCGGTCATAACAAATTTGGTATTAAGATTCGTGTTGGTCTAAGGTTTTTTGTTATAATTTTTGATTCGCTTTTTTTACAAACATTTTTTAATTTTTATTTATATGAAACTTAGCAAACTTCATCTCGATACCAATATTTTTTAAATTGTTTTACAAGCATAGGGTTCATTTTTTTTTTTTTTAATAGGTCTTATAAAGAAGCTAAAGCTAATAATGGGCCAATCATTAAGAAATTCAGTCAGCATATTTGCGTTTGTTAAACAAATGTTTTCAATTTCATTTTAATACGACTGAATATAAATCAACTCTTAATGTTACAAGTTCAATTCCAGAAGAAGATTTGTATGAAGGCTTGATCAAACTATAAAACGTCTCTGGCCAAAACAATAGGGATCGTCCTTGAAATAAAAGGTTTTTGCATACGACACTTAATAAAAAAAATTCCTCATTGATTTACAAAGACAGATGGGCGGATTAACGGGCATTACTTAATCGAATAAGAAAGTTATTTTAAGCCAATTAATAAAATGTAATGTGTGGGATTTGTTCGAAAAGGTAGCGCAACAATTTCGTTTTATTAATCATTTTATTTATAGGCCATTTTTCACTTCTATTTTTGATTACCTCCGACAACGTCAAACGTTTCATTTTGTCACGTGATTTAAGCCATATTAGAAACAGATTTAATTATAAAAATATATATAATTTTTGTAATAGTTTGGTGATTTTCTGTTATGTATTTTAAATCTCTTTTACTTTATTCCGTTTAATTATACCCTTCACCACAGATGACAAGGGGATTAAAAAGTTTGTCATTCCGTTTGTAATTTCTACAATATTTTATGGGGTAAAGTAGACTTTTATATTCTGAATCCTTTTGGATAGGGAAGTCGATTTAGCCATGTCCGTCTGTGTATCTGTCCGTCTTTTGAAATCTACTTTTCGCACCCCCGATGTCATACGAACCCGTTATTGGTATCAAACAATCATAAATTTCTCCGGGGTTCTTGAACAAAATCACCCAAATGCGACAGTTAAAGAGATATAAACAGAAAAAAAAAATTTTTTTTACACAAAAATTATTTTATTTGACATAAGACATGCCTTTTTGGGAAATTGTAAAAAAATTTACTAATTGGCCCAGAACAACCAAAGAAATGGGCGAAAAACCTATTTGCAATTAAATTGATCTCATTAAAATATCAAGTTTTCTAAGCCCTTAAATACCTTTCGGACATGTAAATACAAACGTACATACACAAGTATCCATATACACACATACATACATACATAAATACACGTAGTGAATCATTAAGATTTAAGATTTTTTTTAAATTCACCTTAAAATCAGTTGTAATAACGAGTGTTATTAAAAAAAAGCAAAATCTATGAGACCGATTTTGCTAGTTATAATTACTCAGCACAAATGGTGAGTAATTATAATTAGAGTTAAATAAGGGAAAAGAAAAATTAGGATTAATTTTATTTCTTTCCTTAAGGTAGGTACTGGGTACGAGCTTACCTTATCTTTGGGTTACGATGTAAAAACACAGTGTTATATATATGTATAATGATTTCCACTTCAATGGGGTTTTTTTGTTTATTAAAAATAATTAAATGACAAAAGGTAAAGTGCGTGTGACTTTACTGAGTGACAGTTCAAAAGCAAGTGACCATAGCGCGGTTTTAAATCTTAAACCGTTTTAAGAACCGGTTAAAATAAAGCTTTTTCTTCCATTTTCGAAGTAAAAGATAAACAAAAACCGCAATATCACCCAGAACTGCACAATAATTTATTCTTATATTAATTAGAAGATATAATGAATATAAAAAATTATATAAATATTAAAATTTGAAATTTAGGTTTTTATTATATAATTTTGGTGTGTCCAAAGTTACTTTGGACATCAGTACTTTTGTACACAGTTTATTCTTTGATTTAAAATAAAAAAAGAAAACATTTACGACATAAATATATTAACACATTTCTATTTTTTTACTTCTAACGCTGATTTACCACGTCTCATTAAATTAATAGTTAATTTAATCCAAGATTTTTTAATAATTTTGTTAAGTTTTGCCAAGACTTTCTAAAAGAAAAAACAATAATAAAGCAAAACAATAATTAAGAAATTTTGAAATTTATTGAAAGCATACAGATACTTTAGCCCCTTAATTGTTTTATTTCCATTAAAAATGCTATGAATTTATTTTAAGTTCTTCCTTGAAAATTTCCTGTTATTTTAACAGATAAGTTTTGTAGAATTTTTATGGCAAAATATTAAATAAAATGTCCAGGATAATTTTCGATGACAAGTTTTAAAGATTCTTTAGTAAATAAATATTTTATAGTTAAAGCAAGTAGAAGCAAAACTATCTAAATTTATATAAATTTTTATGAATGATTAGAGCTAAAACGCTGAAAGTTAAATTGTAATTAAACATTTTTTTATTTAATAAAAAAAAACTTATTAAGCAATTTTCTTTGTTGGAAATAAGTATTACCGTTTTTTTTTTCTTAAAACAAACTTTTCAAAGTATTTCTGCTCTTTGAAGAAAGAATTAATTTTATTTACTCTGCAGCCAATTGAACTTTGTCTTTGACTCCTGACCTTTATGTAGCCAAATGTTTGACACATAAAGTCTATAATTAGAATTGTATTTAAACATATGTACGTGTGTATGTAAATGAAATAAAACCTGGAATTTAATGATTTGATTTAAAATCGTGCAGATGAAAAGAAGAGTACAAACGCAAAATGCTATTGTGGCTGAAATGTATCCTGTTTTTTATTGTCTTCCCTTTTTTTGCGATAAAATTTATTGGTGTTTAATGTTTTTGAAAACATATTGTAATTTATTTCTTTTTCTATTCGTTTATCTCTTTAACTTTTTTGTTACTAAAATTGTAACTGAAAAAGTGAAAAATTCTAGAGCTAAATTAAGGAATTTCATTCAATCTCTTTGTAATTTTGATAGCAAAAGAAAAATAATATTAAATTTTTATTAAACAACATATGAAATTAATTAACTTTAACGGAAAAAATATAAAATTTAATACGTTAACGGAGTCATTAAACTTCACTTGACAGTTTGCGAGCGTAGCAAACTACCACGTTATACGTACGTATTATTTCCTTTATTATTTTTATTTGGCCTTTAGATTAGAAACTTTTCCTTCAACAATATTCTTAATTTAATAAATACTTAAATTTCTTAATTAAAAATAATAATGAGCAAAAATATAAAGGGATATATAGGGAATGTCCTTTTATTTATAATTTCTAAAATAATTCTTTGTATCTTCCCAAAATACTAATACTTTGAATTTTTATATCGATAACCTTTTTCCTTTGTTTTGCCTTTTGTTTGTCTTTTGGTTACGAAAATGTAAAGCAATATTACATTAGTTAAAATCAAATAAATTTTGCTTTTGAAGGCTGGCATGTGATATACTTCTCGTCATAACCTGCCATGATGGCTTTAGCTAACGGGTTGTAGACTAGGCAGCCAACCATTTTCTTTTGGTGTTTTGCCAGCTAAAAAAAAATTGAATCGTTATTGCACCAGCCACCACATGAACCCGAAAGGAACTTCTCTAATTACTAGACCTGCATTAGCTCTGGGGTAAATTGGTTCTTGTAACATTAGATAAGTATTTAATTAAAGATCCCGTGTGACCCTCTACAAACCGATGCACATGAAATGCCATGATAACATGTCACTGGTGCCTCAAAAATCCAGTCGGTCAAAGCCTTAACGTATTTGTACAAGTTTGTAGGGATTTTTGGGTAAAGGTAAGAGCTAGAAAAAGGCTGCTCAATATCAATTAACCTTTTGCAACTTACACAATGGTTTTAATAATAAGCGATTGACAGATGTAATTTATACCGACTTCAGTAAGGCTTTTGATCAAGTTAATCATAAACTGCCTCTACACAAGCTTTAACTCATGGGATTCACTATAAATACCTTGAATTGGATAAGGTTTACCTGACAATGTCACTTCTTATAATATTGCAATTAAATTTGGTGTCCCTTAAGAAAGCCATTCGGGCCCTATTTTATTTTCCCTGTTTATAAATGATTTGCGCCGTATGCAATCAAATTTTGCAACGTTTTAATGTATGCTGATGATGTAAAGTTTTTTCTTAGCTACAAGAATATTCAGGATGGTATTCAGTTACAACATGATTTGGATATATTTTTTGAATGGTGTAATACTAATTTAATGACTCTCAATCTAAAAATATGCAAACATATGAGATTCTCAAGAAACTGTTATGCTGATTGTCTCTTTTCTTTGGGTGGTTATCAACTTGAATTGGTTTCGGAGTTTCTGGTTTTGGGCGTTCTTGTTGACCCTAAATTAAATTTTAACAACCATATTATCATGATGGTAAATAAAGCTCGTGGCTTGCTCGCTTTTATAAAACGTTGGGCTAAAGAGTTTACAGAACCGCAATTTACTGTACGGTTGCACTTAACTTTAGTTAGGCCTATTATCGAATTTGGATCTATTATTTGGGATCCTTATACCGATTATCAGAAGAATCGAATTGAATCTGTTCAGAAGCAGTTTCTTTTATTTTGTTTGAGTAAAAAAACATAGAATCCTAATATAAACATGCTGCCGTACACTGCCAGACATGCTACAATTAATTTGCCAACGTTAGAAAATAGACGAATAATGCTTAATGTTACTTTTATGGTGAATTGGTTAAATGGTTCTGTTAACTCCGAATTTCTGCTGAGTAATATCAACTTCAATATTCCACCTAGAGCTACTCGAAACTATACTCCTCTTTATCTTAAATGTCTTTAAACAAACTACAGTGATGCTGAACCACTAAGAAGAATATCTCAAAACTATAATGATTACTACAATTTCATTGATTTTTCTGTTAATGTTGATGTAATTAAACGTAATATTATTCTGTTCTTAAATTTTTGTAATTAGTTAAGTTTATATTTTTGCATGTATTCATGTATTATAGTTAGTCTGTAAGGATTTTGATTTATAGACTTTAACAAGTAAAATAAAAAAATAAAAATAGAAGTATGAGCCATAACCGGATCTAGACTGATCATTACAAATATTAATCAGATTTGTAACCTGAAAGCTATTTGTGGTAAGTTTTATTTCAACTTTAACAACCGTCTGGGGGCAAATTACGGCGTTCGATATCGAATGAAATTTTGTTCGATCAATCGAGTTTTGTGTGCATTTGGTATAGGAATTCTATAGAATTTTTCGATCGATATCGAATGTCGCAATTTGCCCCCTGATTTACGTTGATATGTCAGTAATTGTACAAAACAAAGTAGAAAGATTTGTGTACAAGTAAAAACCTTTTTATGGTGAATTTGGTTTTGATTCAAACATTTGTTCCAGTTTTAGAAAAGCTTGGCGCTTTCAAAAACGCCTCTTGCATGCCAACAACAGCAGATTATGATTTAACCCTTGTAGAATTCCGTGAAATTTATTTGTAATGAATTTTGTTGATAATTATAATAAAAAAATTAAAACAAATCGATTTGCCACAGTGGGCGTGTGTTTCAAATTCATTCAAAGAATATTATAAAAGTTGCTAGAAATTTTTTCTGTGAATGAAAGGTTAACTTAAATTCTATTCTATATGAAAATCTTATATTAGAAAATCAGAATTATTATAACAAAATATTTACTTGAAATAGACAATAATTACAAAACTTGTGGCTGGTAATTAAAAAAGTATGTAGTTATAAGCATATGTATGAATGTATGTATGTATGTATGCAGGTCTGTATATATGATATAAAAAATAGTCTGTATAGACTAAAGAAAATTTTGTATTTTTTTCGCTAGACATACATACATATGTACATACATACATACATACATAAACCATAAATGATTAAACGCATTTGTAAACAAAGTCTTACTGGACTTGTGTGTATAAGTTAGCGTTATTTAATGACTGTATTAACACCACACAGCCTTTGTCTTTGAACCAGAAATGAAGATAATTAAATAAGTCTTAATATTATAAAATAAACAAATAATTTTCTAAAGAATCGACAGGCAAAATCGAACAATGTTAAAAGGCAGGCGCCAAAAACCTCATTAAATTAACGAAAACATATAAAATATTTTTAGACTGCGATACATATAATCATTATGAACTCAGTCTTCTCTTAAATACATATTTGATATTGTATTGTCTATTTTATTTCTCCAAGGGGTTGTTTTTTTTCTTCTTTTTTTTTTGTTATATTAACTGTTATTTCCTTAATAATACTAACACCACAGGCATACACAAACATACATATACTAGATATATGTATGTGTGAGTTGTAATTTTTTCGAAACTAAAAATCGGTGGAATAAATTTATTTTATTCGAATCCTCGTTTTAATTTTGAATTTTTCCTTTTGCATGTTCAGCATACTAACTTTCTAACTAGCAATTATTCTTGGTCAGCTGATCCAACAGGGTCTTATCAAAAGCGTCTTTAACGACTCTTACAGTGTTATTTATATGTATGTCTGTATATGTATTATATATAGTAAAACATCACACTTAATTCTGTAATCTTTCTAACTCTAAACTAAACTAATCTACAACAATATTTTCCTTATTCGAATAATTTTTATTCGAATGACATTCATGGTATTTACTAATGGATTTTCTTATTTCTCATATTTTAGCCATGGACACTTGCGGCTAAACAGACATACATACATATTTACATAAAAAAGGCTGCAAAACATATTGATTTTTTTTGTTTGTTTGTTACTATTATTATTTTACTTCTAATTATTAATAATTTTTTGTTTTCTTCTGATGTTATGTTTAGCATCGAATATTTACAAAAGAAACATAGAAAATGTCAAAAACTATAAAATTAAATTCAAGGAAATTCACAGCTGGAGTTTGTTTTTTATTTAGATCAGGGGTACCCAAAGCGATTAAATGTAAATAATATTTCTTATTTGGACTATTTATTTATGTCTTTTAAAAAAGAAACCTTTAAAAAAAACAATTTATATTTTTCCCAACATCAAAAGCAGCCACAGGTCACCAATTAATCTTTTTCCAAAATGCAGAAAACTACTTGAAATTGATCCACTCTTTGCCTTTAAATTAAAAATTTAATTTTACAATCATTTTTTTGGACAAAAAATACAAAATTTGTATTACAAATTTTTAAATTTATTTGCTAATAATATTATAAGAAAAAAATTAATATATAAAAATTAATGAAGGGTCTGAGAGGAAAATACATGTTCATAAAGGATCTGTAAAAACAGAAAATAATGGGAAGCCCTGATTTAGATAATTATAGAGTGCTAAACCGACAGTGCCTGCAAAAGCAATCTATTAAAGTTTTTTTTTCATTTATTTAGGTAACCACATACATAATCATATATGTCGACATGTACATATGTACATATCGCACACCTAGTTCAAAAGTAACACAACTCAAAATTTTCATTTTTCGATTTTATATGCCTAAACTATGCACAATACACTTGTTTATCTATAAGAAAAATACCAGTGTATTTTTTGTTGTTGTTAGGTTTCAATTGGTATAAAGTTGCAATTCATAAAAGTGACTTATTTTTAGTTGTGTCAGAAAATATAATGGTAATAGATCCCTACGCTAAGTGCTTAACAGTTTAATTCGAATTTAATGGTCCAACATTTTTGTTTTTAACTTTTTTTATTTACCTCAAAAACAGTTTATTTCGATTTCTGAAAAATTAAAAATTTTGAGTTGAGTCACTTTTGAACTGGGTGTGTGATATGTATTATTGTGTAATGATATATTTTTAGATATATTTAACAGGCTCTGGCAAAAGTATCAGAAACATATTTAAACTGAAATTAAGGCTGTATCTAGGATTTTTCAATACTCTTTTCAGTAAATCTCTACATTTTTCAATACTCTTTTCAGTAAATCTCTACATTTTGTTATTTTAGAAGAAAATTTTTTTTTAATTTCAATTTACCAAAACTAATACATAAAGTAAAGCAGGGTTAAAAAACTCAAAGATCTCGAGTCTTAAAATAATTAATTCCAAGTTTCGGGATTTCTGTGATTTGGAAATCTTAGAAGTTTTAAAAAGGATTTTCCATTTGGCATTTCTTGTTATACAAAGACATTCCCTTTTCCCAGAAGCGTATTTGTGTCAAACTATAAAATGTTGTTTTGAAAAACTTTGTTAAGAAACTAAAACTTTAATTAAGAATAAAAACTTTTTAATAAAAAACCAGATTCAAGCATATTTAAATTAAAAAAAAAAGAATTAAACTAAACTCGTCCTTACATTATTTAAAACAAAAAAGATTGTTAAAAACAATCAACTGCTTTCATGCGGTCACACTGATGGCTAGAGCAGGATAAAACTAGTGATATTAAAGAATAATAATATAAATGAAAAGTAAAAAATAGTTGCTGAAGTAAATTTCGTTCTCACTCATCAAGTGGT
>NDXZ01007469.1:0-12256 GCA_003055125.1 Paykullia maculata | reverse complement strand
AATCTAAAATAACTTAATTGGAGGCAAAAAAATTTATTAACAGCAGTGAACCCTTTGTGACGCACGCTACGTGACGCACGTCACATTTTTTCCACTAGAGAATTCCATGTTATTTTTACTAGATGGTTTTCGACTTTGATAAAATTTTGTGAATGTAGTAGTAATGCACGTATATATTGAAAACGGTTTAATTTTTTTTAATATTGATAAACAATAGCAACCCTGTACCTTTGAATTATTAAAAAATATTGCTGTGGAGCCTTCATTTAAAATGTCATAACTTTTGTTGTGTTTAAGATTTAAAAAAAATTACTTTTGATTACAGTTGGCATGATGTCAAGGGTTAATAATAAATTTAATGTAAAAAAATTTTTTTTTCTAAATAATAAATAATTTAAAAAAAAAATTTTTTATTGTATTTAAAAAAAATATATCTTAAATTTTCTTAATAACTTTTATACAAAAAGCTATTTATGTGGTCTAAGTACCCTGTTATTTTCAGAATGGTGTCTCTACTAGTTTTCGAGATATTAAAAAATATAAAGATGCATGTTTTTATTACTTCGTCATACAAACTTCATTGGCTTCGTCACAACACACTTTTTTTTTAAAAAATTGCCAAAACTAGATGGGAATATAGGAAAAATGCGGAACAGAGCTTCCAGTAGAAATAAATGAATGTATTTTGGTATACGTTAGGGTTTTTTTTAACTCTGTAATGTTCTTAACACCGATAATCCAATAACAATTGCAACGGTTTTTAATGTAATTTTTGCCAGAATTTAAATCGTGACGCATGTCACAGAAATTAATATGCTAATATTTTTTCTATTGTGAACATTTTAATTTTTTATTTGCTTAAAAGCATAATATGAACTTGATTTTAAAAAATAGAAAACTTAAAAAAAATGTTTATTCTACTCACAATATAAAAAAAACCTTATTTTCCGTGATGCACGCTACAAGGCATGGACCTGAGATTTCATATCTTATTTCAATCTTTCCAAAAGAGTAAACAAAAAAATTGTTTACTGAAATTGAAGAAAATTAAATGAATAAAAATATGGCCTTTGATCGGACCATCTATATAAGCACCAAATTAATGATATGATCACCTTAAAAAAATGTTAATTTCTTGTATAATCTTAAGAGACCTGAGGTAGGGTAGGATTTGGTATTATTTTTTGTATTAATGATCATCGAAATAATTTTTTTTTCTTTTATTTATAAAATTAAACATCGAGTCTAATATTTAATTCAAAAAAAAAGAGTTAGATTAATTTGAAAAACTTTTGCTTGTTAGACTGTTTCTGGGATTAGCCCATATGTATATCTATATAAATCTATATAAATAAAAATGAAATGATGTTCGTTGGTAAGCGCATAACTTGCGAACGGCTGGACCGATTTGGCTATTTTTTTTTTAAATGTTTGTAATAGCCCAAACCAGGTTTTGACGTAAGGAAAGTTAGGAAAAGTTTGCCGGCCAAGATTCGAACCACCGACCTTTCGATCAAGTGCACAAATACATGAAGTTGCATGCATATTTAAAGTGTTAAATAATTTATTCTTAGGCAGAACAACGTTTGCCGGGTCAGCTAGTTTTTAATAAAGTTTAAAATAAAAAATTGTGATAAATTTGCAAAATGTTTAATTTTTCTTATAAATTTGTATCATTCATTTTCAACAAATATTTCAGTCTTTAGGTGGAATTCAACCCACAACACCTTAACTAGCAGACAAGTTCACTACTAGCTAGCATTCTAATTATTAATTGATAAAATGTTTGCCATTCAAAGATAACAATATTATGTTTTATTAAGTTTTTTTTCATTTTTAATTCTTCTAAAATTTGAAAACTATTTCCTAAATAAAAACTTGGTTGAATTTTTTTATATCAAGTGTAAAAACTGAAAGCTTAAATTGTGCACCATTTATTTTGGACATACTTCATTTTGGTCCATGTGTGTGTATGTGGATGTGTGTGTGGTAGCTTATGTGCAAAATATGTTTACAAGCAAATCGCCAATTCTAAAGTACACCGACAAAAAATTCAACTAAAATGTTTTACATTGTAACAGAATTAAAAAAAAATTATTATAAATTTAAATGTGAAATAATTTTTGTTTTATAAATAAAAGATCAAACATAATTAAAAAACAATTATTAATATTATGTTTTTAAAACAAAAATATTTAAAAAAATATTTTGTATGATAAAAAAATTTTAGAAAATTTGTATAAATAAAACTTGTCGAACTTTTAGAAAAAATATTTAAATATTTTTTTTTTATAGCAACAAAATTTATAAAATCTTTTAGCAAAATTTACTTAACAATATTAATGTGGGAAAAATTTTTAAGTTGTTTAATATATACATATATGTACATTTTTTTAATTTGAAAAAATGTTTAAGTACATTGAAAAGGATCAGAGCAGAGAGATAATTATCATATAATTTAAATACATAGTTTAAGAAATTAAAAAAATAGTAAATTGTTGCAAAAATTTAGTTATGATTTTTTTTAACTTTATAACTCGTTTTAAAGTTTAACTTAAAAAATCTAATAGTTTAAAATATGATAGACACTGGGAATAGACAATTATATTAGATGACTTATAATATAAATATTTCTCAGTGTTCAAAATCAAAACAAATCAAATTAAAAATTATCATTAAACGTTTTTTAACACAAAAGAGCGTATGAGTGATTAGAAATATAAGAATGTGTGTAGAGAGCAAATGAGCAGTTTTGTATAAAATGTGGGCCACTAAGATTGGTCCACATTTAAAAAAAGAAATAATAAAAAAATAGCAACAACAATAATTCAACAAGACCAGTTAACAGAAATAATCGTGCGAATTTCGATGTATGTATGTCTTTTGTGTGACAAACATTAGAAGAGCAGTGAGTGACAAGCAAAAAACTCAATATTTATTTAAAAAAAAATTTATTTGCTTATTGAGTCTGCTCGGCGTCGAATATAATTGTTTAATACAAAATTTATTTATTTGCAATATCGTTTAGTGGGAAACCATTATGTGAAACAGTCAGTAGTTTTTGCACAAGTATTAAGATATTTATTAGTTTTAGATTTAAAACGTTTTCTTTTGCAAAATCATAATTTTAAAAAAGATTATTCATCCAAACCAATTGAAACAAAAACTTATATGAATTTTTTGAGTATTTTCTTTTACTAAAGATTTTATTAAAAATATTGTATATATAAAAATATTGTAAAAAACCATATATTTTTTCTTAAAATTATTATTATATTATTATATTATATTATATTATTAAAAATTTTTTAATTAATATTTTTTTATTACGAACTTTAATATGTTTTAAGACAATTATTTTTGGTTTTATTCTGGCTCAAGTTCATTTCAAATATTTTAGAAATGTCGGCAAAAACTTATTTTTCAAAAATTATTATTCATTCATTATCACAATAAAAAATAAAATTTCTAAGAAATTTTAAATAAACTTGAGCCATAATAAAACCAAAAATAATTGTCTTTAACCTTATAAACGGTTTAGTTCATTAATATAAAACGTATATCAAATCTTTTCAAAAACAGTAATTTTATCTAAAGATTTTTATACCCTTCACATATGTGGTAAGGGTATATATAGTTTTGTCATTCCATGTGTAATTTCTACAATATTTATTTGCGACCCTATACAGTATATATATTCTGGATCCTTAAAGATAGGGAATTCGAATTAGCCATGTCCGTCTGTCCGTCTATCTGTTTGTCCGTGTGTATGTTAAAATCAAGTTTTCGTAGCTCCTATAGGTCATCCAGGGTTGTTTGTAGTATCAAACTTTTGAAAATACTTTCGAAAAAATTGGTATTAAAAACTGGCAAGATCTATCAATAACCGGCTGAGATATAAGCAAAAAAAGACGAATGCTTGGTTTTTTTTTTATACAAAAATATTATGGTTTTGCAGCTTTGAAATAAACAACAAATATTTTTGAAAAAAATTATACCATTTAGAACATTTGGCCACACATGATGAAGGGTGTATAAGATTTGGCACAGCCAAATATAGCGCTCTTACTTGTTTTTATACTTTTTATCACATTTATTGATATGTCAAACAAGGAAATTTTTCTATAGAAAATAAATAAAATTAAATAAATCAAAACATTTTTTTATATACATATGTATAAAACAATTAAAAACTTTTATAAAAAATGAATACAAAAGTTTCCCATAATGTTAATTTCCTAACAAAAAAAAACATTTATTTTATAGAAATGTATTTAAGATTTTTTTAAAATCTTGTTTAAAAACAAATTTTTTTTATATATTTATATTCTGGATATACTTTATTAATTAAAAATTCCTTGAATATTTTCTATAAATGGGAAAATAATCGAAATTATTTTTGTAAATTTTTTTTGCAACTTTGTCGAATTTTTTTAATCACAATATTTACCAAAATATTATTTGAAAAAACCATAAAATCATCAAAGATTAAAAAAAAAAGAAATTCATGAAACATTTTGGTATGGAAATTTTTCAAAAAAATTTCTTTAAAACACAATATTTTTCCCAAGCCTTATTTTATAAATTTTTTTTTTTGTCTCAAAGTACATTTCAATTTCAATTCAATTTCTCACTATTAAAGAAATTATTTTCTAGTTGTGACAACCGATTTTGCTTCACACCTTTTTTTAATTAAAAAAAATGAATAACATATTAAAAATTAAACTAGAAAGACAGAGACAATTTATACAACATTGTTTTTAACTTAAAAAATTAACTCATTTCAGGTGTAAAATATTGTTCAATTTCAGTCTACTTTGTCCTTAAGGGGTTAAATTTTTTATCGGCGTTTTAGCAATGTTTTTTTTTATGCTTCGTTCGGCGTTCACATGTCTAGTAAGAACATTTGTTGTTCGATAGTTTTAATGCATCTTTCAAATTGTAAATGCCTTTAACTATTTATTAGCAAATGGTCGAACGGTTGGTTTTTATTGCGTAAAATATGGCTGTGTATGTATGTATGCATGTGCAACTGCTTAACATTTGTAAACTGGTCTTAATTCATAAACGTACACGGTCAATATAAAATGTTTCTTTCTATAATTTATATTTGTTAATTATTGCTTTTAAATTTAAACTTGTTTATATGGGCACCGCACACAGTAAACAATTTAACATTTGGTTTAATTGCAAAGTTTTTTTTTTAATTTTTTGCTATAGTTATAGCCATAAAGAGACAAGTTCATTGAACGTTTATTTATTTATATATGTTTCTTGTGGGATTGTGTGAGATTTGAAATGACTACAGTGAATTTAACCCGAAAATAAAAATTAAAAAAAAGACATTTATATTATAAATTAATTAACATGTTTTTTTTTAAAGTCAGAATTCTAATAAATTATATTTTACAAAAAAAAACAAATTCCAACACATACATTAATAAACACTAACGTAGTAAAAATATTGATTTGAAAAGTACTAAAAAATTAAGACGAAAGCAATAAAGTTTTATGGAAAGATTAATGCTTAGAGTTTATATACAAATTTTAACTTTATTTGACAAAAATATTAAGAAAAGGCACTTTTAGATCTTCTCTTTCGTATAGATTTTTAGCAAAACTTTAAAAGAAATGAAAGATAATAAACACCTATTTTAAAATTATGAATTAATTCAAAAAAACTTCGTACCACAATACTTTGAAATAACTAAAAGACTTACAAAAATTTATCAAGAAATTCGAATTAGACAATTTAGACAGTCAACTTTAGTCCACTGTATCTTCGTCTTTCTCAAATGCTTTTCTTCCCAAAAGAATATTCTAAAAGCCCAACTCCTCTTCTTTAGATGTTTCAAGTCTCAAACAAATCTGAATAGAAGCTTTAATTATATATTTATTTTAAGTTGTTGTAATCAGCACTAAATACATTTTACATATTTATGTTCAATCGCACACAGTGCGTATTGCATTTCCTATACGCACACGGATAGACAGTCGAGCATAGCCGACAACATTTAGGAAGTCAAAACGACTGCGACATGATTCGTTGGGTCTTTAATGAATATTCATAAGAGTTACTTATGGAATGACAGACTTACTTGAAATGATAAAAAATTTTCGACTATTCCTACAATAAATCACTATCAAAATTTAATAACCTAAACAGAATAGTACCTTTCTTTCATAATCCTTTTAAAAAATAAAAATCGTTTAAGACTCAACTAAATTACATATGAATTTCAGGAGTGCCTTTAAATTCTCTTAAAACTGATTAAAGATTTACTCAACAATATCTATAACATATACTAATTGGCTTTTCAAATAGCAAAGTGAATTAAGATAAAAAAAATAACTAACTGATATATTTTAAAACCAAAGTTACTTTAAATATTTTAATTATTGTTAGAGCCCTAAGTTGTTTAATTATAAAGCACAAATCACAACGTTTTATGTACCCCGTTTATGGGTTAATAATGAGAACAACACATTCTTATACAGATGCAATCTTTTGGACTTGTTGATGGTTTGTTTGATCTGAAAAATAACAAAAATTAATAGTCAATTCATACGCAAATAAGCATACACACATGTGATGCTTGCACGTATTCACGCAAACACACACACACACTCACCTTTTTTTAAAATCCTCCAACCAGTGCAATCAAATTCGTATGTATTCGAAATTGGTTTATCGTATTGATCTTCTTTTTTTATGGTTTGAATGCAGCCTTTGTTTTATTAAATTACGCAAAGAAAAAAAAAACATTAAAATGTTTAAATGATTTGTTTATCATTTATTTAATATTTATGAATGTTTGTTTGTATGTATGTGAGTGCGTACGGATTGTAAGTGAGCGTTCAACATTATTTATCGCTTATTTTCATAAAATTTATAGTTATAATCTTTTGTGCGATTTCTTTTTTTCTCAGAAAAAACAAAAACTATAAGACACCTCATAAATGTATGATTCTTTATGAGAATAATTTTGCTGTAAAGTGCATAAATATTTACTGATGAAATGTGAAAAATATACATTATATATTTAACGTAAATATTATGGTGGGTTTAACTCAGTTGCAAAAAAAAACCCTCTTGGCAGAAATTTAATTGATACTATTTTATCAAGTTTAAATTTACTTTAAAATTATGTTGAAGAAAAATATTTGATAAATCTTTAAAAAGGGACAAATGTGGAATTAAATTGTTTGATAGAAAAATTTTTTAAAAGTGGAAAACTTGGAATTTAAATACAGAATTTATGATAACCATAATCTGAAACCATCATATTTATGATTATCCGTAACGAAGATTATAGTTTTGACAAACATATAATGATTTTTGCAATCATATATATGATCAAAGTATTGACGTAAAATATGGCTACAACCATATTACGATTGTGGCAATCATATAACGATTGGAGTAATCATAAAATTGTCTGTGATCATATTACCGTAACCACACTCAACCATGTTTTTCTATGGGTGTACATATATCTTAAAACGTTTAAGATAAAACTTAAAAATCTTAAAAGTCAGTTAATATTATCGAAGGCTACAAGGATCGAAAAGATTTTCTTACCCTGAGGTGGTTACCTGTGTCACACATGCAAAAACCATGGCGATCAGTGTGATTATTAAGCTTTAATGCACGCTGCAAATAATGTAATTCTATTTCCCAGCACCGTATTACGATTGTAAAGGATAAAGTTTAGATTTTAAATTAATCGCAGTTTTTTATAAATACAGATACAAAAATACAAATATATCATTGCAAAAACCTTAAAAATGTCAACAAAAAAAAATAATGGCAAAATTTTGCTTACAATTTGCTGAATTAGTTATGGTTTCGTGAGTTAGTTATTCGTAAGTTAAAACATCATGCTGAAAGGGCAAAATTTTTAATTTATAGCAATTTTGTTTGCAAACAAGACATAACTATTTACATAATAAACAAATACCTTCTCAACGAATTTTCAAAATTTTTTTCCGACTGTAGTGTGTCCAATAAAATTCAAACAGAAAAAAATTGTATTTAAAAATTTACAAAAGTAAATGTTGTTTGCATATTGAATGAGTTCATTTGTGCTGAAGTACTTATAAATTTTAAAATCATACAAACTTTAATACATTCATAAATATAAACGTACATACTTACGCACATACAAATATAGTCGTCATACATTATTTTAAAATTACATTCATGAAATTTTTTTTGTAGAATTGCAGACGGTGTGGAGTATTAGTAGGTACCTGTTGAATGTAGGTTAAATTTTTCTGTGTTTTAAGAATTAAAGAAAAAATTAACGCAAATCTTTGGTTTTATATTTTTGAAGATCTTTCAAGGAAAAACAATAATAATAAAATACAAAAGTTGTTATTTTACGTATTCAGTGAAATAAAAAGAGTTTTGCGAAACTTAAGTGTTTAATTTGGGAAGACGCTTAAAAAAGAAAGTATATAAAAATAATAACTAAAGATTTATTAATGGTTTTTATTTTGGCTTAAAGTTCTTATATTTTGAACGTGTGATGTATTGAGAATGGTATTTTATTTAAAAATTCAGTTTCCCATATGATATTAGCCGAGTGGAATGCATTTTCGAAACCAGATAAACGAAAGTTTTACGAAAAAAAATTAATGTTTAAATTACAAAACTAAAATCATTTAAATTCTTGCATAATATAACTCGTAATTTTAAGTACTTTGACATTGATTACAACTAAATATGTTTAGAAGAAATAAAGTTATTAAGTAAAATATAAGTTAAACTTTAATAAGCGAAATCTAAATAGTATTTTAAACACAACTGTATTTAATGGCAAATGCATGTACTTTTGTCAATTACTTCTGAAATTTTAGAAACTCTGTAAGATTAACCTTTTTGCATTTGTTTTGCAATTTATTAAAACAGCTGATAAAAAAACACAGTTTCAAGGCTAATATTGGCTTATAAATCAAATTTAAAAAAGTTGATAAAACTATGTTTGTGAAACTTTGACTGGAGCAAGGCGAATTCATTTAAACGTTGACTAGACTAAGACTATAGACTGCAATTGTCAAACGCTATTTTTCTTATCTATATAGAGAATAAAGAAAAAATAAAAAAAAAATATATCTAGAATTTTTTGCTTTAATTCTTTTTAAAAATGCAATTATTACAATTTTTAGAAATATAAAGTTTACAAAAAAAATTCTTATATCTACAGAAATTGTCAAATATATATGGGTCATTTCACGTGAAGTGGACCAACTTGAAAAATCGATTATGAAATTTGCACCATAGTTAGTACAAAAACAAGGTTATATCTATCCGTTAAGCAAAAAAAATGTTATGAAGCAACATTTAAACTAAACATTATTGTATCAAATATATTAGGAAAGTAAAGTGAGTGATCAAAGATAACCCATCTTCAATATAAAATTTACAACAACAACAAACTGTTTGTGTAAAAACACAATACGTGCGTGTGTGCGCCATAAATACCAATTAAAATAAACATATGTATGTATGTAACTTTTGAACTACTATTTAGATTTATTTGACACTTTAAATTTTTAAAGAAGAGGAGTTAGGCTTTTAAAACATTATTGTGGAAAAAGTATGTGTCTAAACGCACATACAGTGGACTAAAACTAACTACATCAATTATAATTTATTTTAATAAAATCGAGTTTTCTAATAAATTATATTATTTTACAGTATGATGATAAAAAGTTGCATATGCGAGCACAATTTTCTAAGAAAAGCATTCGATTTTCTGAGTTTCCATAAAAAACATTTTCAAAAAACTCAAATATTTTTTAAGCATTTAAAGAAAATATGGATTTAAAAAATTTGTTCAAATTACTTTCTTTTAGCTTAATTGTTTCTTATTTAATATTTTTAATTATTGTTATTAGAAAATTAAAAATAAATTCACTTTTTTTTTAAATTCATAAAATTTAAAAAAAAAAAGAAAAATCTTTTCTTATTACGCTGAAGTTTCCAATTTAACGAATTTTGTTAACAAGTTTTATTTTCTCTTTAAAATTTTAGGCTATTGGACACATTTCCGGTTGCCATATTAATCCAGCTGTTACGATTGGTTTCTTAATCGTAGGTGAAATGAGCATAATAAAAAGTTTCCTCTATATAGCGGTACAATGTGTGGGTGCTATTGCTGGTGCAGCTGTTATTAAGGTAAGGTCCATTCTACAAAAATCAAACACAACCCAAAACAAAAATATAAATTTTTATTTAAAAATAGATTGGTGTTTCTGAACTCGTAAGCGGTCCGGAATTGGGTGTATCCGGTTATGCTGCATCTCTTTCCGTTGGACAAGTTGTGCTCATTGAAGCTTTGATTACTTTCATTTTGGTGTTTGTTGTTAAAGCTGTCTCCGATCCAGGTCGTACCGACATTAGGGGCTCTGCACCCTTGGCTGTAGGTTTGTCCATAGCAGCTGGTCACTTGTGTGCCGTAAGTAGAAAATTTTTGAGATTTCTTATTATTCTCATATTTAATTATAATGTATTTTACTTAAGATCAATCTAACCGGTGCCAGCATGAATCCAGCTCGCTCCTTTGGCCCCTCTGTTGTACAAAATATGTGGGCGGATCATTGGGTATATTGGGTGGGACCCTTTGCCGGTGCAATTGTGGCTGCAGTACTCTATAAATTAGTTTTCAAAGTACGCAAGGGTGACGATGAGACCAATTCTTATGATTTCTAAGTCGAAAAACTTTATAAAATTTCTAAAATTTAAGCCAAGTAATGTATACCACAACCATCGCTATTTTTTGCTTTGTTATTCGCTAAGTTCTATACAAAAATATCTAGATATTTAAGAAAAAAAAAAAAAACAAAAACCAAAATTAACCAGTTACAAAATGCACACACCCACAAACATACAATCTTCTATAAATTAAATCGAAAGCCCAACAGATTTAAAATAGTTTTTTTTTACAAAATTATGAATTTCTTTTTGTAATTTTTATTGATCGTTATATTTATTGTTAAATTTATTTAGTTTTAAATTTTAAAAAATAAGATAAGATAAAAAAAATATAAAACACACGAATTGTACAATTTTAATAAATGTATTTTAAAGTTCAAAAAAGTATTGCTTAAATCAAAAAATATAAAAAAAACCTTATAATAAATAATTTAATTAAGAAATCTAAAATCTAAATTTAAAACTTAAACAGATTGTTCTCGAAATAAAAATGAAAGTAAAACATAAATGTTAATTATTTAAGAATTGCTTCTTAAACAAATAAAATGTTGTATGTTTTAATGACAAAAAATCGCTGTCGACTATTTATTTCTAAAGGAGAGAAATTAAAGTCTTTGAAAAAGACACAGCGGCACATATTGTTCACCGTCTGTTAAGACTATAATGACAGGTAATGACGTAGATCTTATCACCATTCCCATATATAAGTTTTTATTCCGCGTATATTTGCTACAAATCCCATTAGGTATATATCCTTAATCCTTATTGATTGAGGATTCGATTTAGCTACATCCATATGTAGTGCATTTTCGTTAACTGAAAAATGACAAAATGTCCTACGTATCCGTCTGTTAATCAATACATCAGATATGTTTGGAAAATTATTTTTTTATTTATTCAGCATCAGATCATGCTCTTATTATTAATTAAAAGTTTAATGTAAATTTTCTTTTTTTGTATCCTAAAAATATGCTTTATATTTTAAACAAAAGTAACGACTATGGCTGCCAAGCCCAACTTGGTTTTGCAAACTCTTGTATGAGATGGGACGATTAAAAGAGATGCTCTGTGGTTTCGGGATTTAAAAAAAAAAACATAAAAAAGGAAAATATTTTTGACAGCGCAAAGACTAACTTTAATTTTTCACAACTTTTTTGTAAAGTGTAGCAAACCTAAGGAATAATATATTTTTACTGCTAACTGTAGAAGCTCACTAAAGCATAGCACCACGTTCAACTGCTACTGCAACAGCCACGTTTACGTATAAACTTATCCTAAATACTTAATAGTTCAATAAACTTGTTGAGAAAAAAGAATAAAAGTTTTTTTAAAAATGTTTACAAAATTATAGTTTTTAACATTTAACAAAAAAGAATGTTGTGCCCCAGCACAACACGAAAGTTTGTGGCCATTTTTCCTATTTTTTGGGGCCATTTTTCATTTTTGATTTTGGGGCCATTTTTATACCCTTCACACACACACATGTGGTAAGGGTATATATAGGTTCGTCATTCCATTTGTAATTTCTTCAATATT
>NDXZ01007457.1:0-13314 GCA_003055125.1 Paykullia maculata | reverse complement strand
TTTATACAGAAACATTAAATCGGTTAAAAATTACATTAAATATAAAAATGTATACATATTTATTTTAAGTGAGATTAACCATAAACTATCCTTCTAAAACAATAAAATGTTGAAATATTTTTATTAGATTAAAATTTGAATACATAGTGTCTGTATAGTAAAATCGTCCATCACATACACACATACATATATACACAAAATTTTCATCTACAGTGGCCAATTACAGTACGTGTCAACGAGTAACTTTACAAATATAAATTAATTATTTAAATTTTTTTTTAATTACAAAAACTTATGTTTTATTTTAAATAATATTTTTCGCGATATCCTAGTTTGGGATTCTTTCGCTAAATTCTGAAACTTGGGTTTTTCTAAAACAAACTACGATGGACATTTTTAATTGTAACTTAAAAAAATATTAAATCTATCTTTATTAGCAGTTGCATACATTTTTTCCTCTTGGGGGTATCAAATGCTTTTCAAATAAAGTCAAATAAATATAAGAATTTTGATCTGAACAAAAAACGACTAAATTCGACTAATTAAATTCTATTAAAAAACTTTTATGCAAAAAATATTACTGTTTTTAGTGAAATAAAATTATTTAAATAAGCATAAATAAGTGTTTATTTTTACGACAAAGAATAAAGAGAATTTTTATTTAACTGGAGAGAAACCACA
Source organism: Paykullia maculata (assembly GCA_003055125.1). Lineage (NCBI taxonomy): Eukaryota > Metazoa > Arthropoda > Insecta > Diptera > Rhinophoridae > Paykullia > Paykullia maculata. Next base: position 12,633 of record NDXZ01007457.1, on the reverse strand, counting down.
ACTGGACTAGACCAAAATTTTAAGAAACTTTCGATACCTGTTTTTCAGCAAAAATTAATGACATACAAGTTTTTGGTTTTCATTTTGCCAATTGCCAATTGCTTTGCTCTTAATAATTTTTTTTTGATTTTTCTCTCTCTCTCTCTATCTGTCTTAGTAACGTTATTGTTGGTCACCAGCTAGAAAAATGTATTATTATCTGGTTCGTGTTTTATTGAGGAAACTTTTTTAAAAACAAATGAAATTCAATTCAAGAAAAAAATTATTTATTTTTGCTTTATTAGAAATGAAAATAAGCATGAGAAATATTTATTGTTGTGTTTTCTGTGTTAAAAACAAAAACTTATAGTTGGGGCAACTATATTTGTCTTTGTGCTACACATTTTCTAGTAACCCAAGTGTATAAAAACAGAAAATCTATATATAAGTACGTGTTTGTGTGATTATGAGTCTTGTGGCAACTACAGAATTATTTCACTTTTTATCAGTTCGTGACAGGATTTTCGTAGAAGTCATTTGCTCTATGTGTTTAGGTGCAAAACTAAGTAGTTGCGTGTTTTTATTCATGCTACTGTTCACTAACTTATTAACACCCCTGAGGTAGTTGGAAGTTGTCGATAACACAGCAAATTAAAATTAGAAATTTCTGTTCCTTAGAATTATATACGATATATGTGCATACATACATACATATAAACACATATATTTTCTATTTTAGGCAAATTTTGTTAGAATTACGCAAGGTGGAGGTGCATTTTACAGTAATGAGAAGAGAGTATTGCAGTGTGTCGTAAGGACATTTTTAGAACTGAAAGTAATTTTGCTATTAAGTGTTAGTTAGTTCGATTGGGTTAAAAATAAACTCTGTATACTGACAATCAGTTTCAGTATTTAATTATTTTAAAGGTTGGTGGATTTCTGTAGAATGAATTTTTATACTATTAATGTTAATAAAGGAATTATTTTCAACATTTTATTTGCAATTATTAAAAACCGAATTAAAAAAACTATTTCAACACATTTTAATTGTTTACATTTGGTATAGGAATTCCAATTAGAATTTTTTATTTCCGATCGATATCGAATGCCGTAATTTGCCCCCTGTTTCTAAATACTTATACATATTTAGAAAATATTTATTAATTTTTCATTGTGATTAAAAACGTCATTTTTATATTAATACTAGCTTATAACCCGCTACTTCGTTAGCGAATTTTTCAATATTTACCTAACTTTCAAGTTCTGTTTAGCTAATTTGTATTTTTTTATAACTTTTTATACGTAAATTATCATCTTTTATATGTCTAGATTATTTTATGAAAAAAGTAAAGATATAAGCTTTTCTCTCTTAAACTTACATTCATATATTAATACATAATTGTGTGTCTCTTCTAGGTATAAAATAAAGACAATTATCATGACGTGTTGTAAATAATATTACATCAGAGTGCCATAGTTATTTATTTATTATTATTATAAGTTATTATATTATTATAAGCCCTTAAGTAACGTATTATAATTTTTATTTAGACGTTTAATTTCCAATGGAAATAGGATATAGCGCCGTATACGTAACGTATTAAAAACATATAAATTTACATAATCATACGACCTCGTGAGCAGAATTTATAAATTCACTTTGAATGGGATGTGCCACGCCCACTTTATTAAGGAATATAAAAAATAGTTATAAACCTATTCTCAGACCTATAGAATGTGTATGCAAAATTTCATTGAAATCGGTTCAGCCGTTTCGGAGTAGGTAAAGACATCATGTTCAGTCCATATAAATCCTTTAAGAATCTTTATAAAGTTACAATATTGTACAGCAATTTTTTGTAAAATAACTTCACTATTAAATGAGGTTTAAGCATTAAGAGATTTTACTAATACATACGCGATACACTTAAGTATATGTAAAAAACAAACAAACAAATAATAAACAAAGCAATGTGTGTTTGTTTTTATAACGAAATACGAGGGTTATTTTCTCCTGCTGTTCTGAGAGCAAAAGCACCGTAAAAATGGGTTAAATTTGTAGAAAAAATAAGAGCAAGAAGAACGGATCATCATTTTAACAAAAGAGGAAATATGTAAAAAAATACATTAAACATTTTTTTTATCGAAACAGAATGGCCCTTTAATAAGAAATAAAAGTCGATTTAAAATCTATATTAATTATTTTATTTACTTAAACTGAAGTATAAAATAATCTACATAAAAAAGGAAATAACAATTAAAACTTTTTTTAATTATCAAGCGAAAAAATTCAAATAAAATAAGCGATAAAGTTATAAGTGGCTGCCACAACAAATTTGTGGATGACAGAAATTAAATAACAAAGTTATGTAGTAAAGTAATAGTTAGCTTATAGGATCCGTGTAAAAAACACTTTGTTTTTCTTTATCGATTTGCTTCCTAACATTCTATTTTTTATTCCTGCCTCTTCCTTTAAATTACACTACATTTATCGGTGACAAATCATTAAGCAGTAAATAAGACTAAAAGATAGATTAATAACTATATTTCTGCCATATTTAATACTTCCATTTGCCACAATATGTTATAGCGCGTTAATGACATTTTTTTTTTGCAGACTATCAGCTTATCTAAATGCAGTTCAAATACTGCAAGAAGTAAAAAAACAGAAAGTGGAAAGAACAAATTCAAACAGAACATTTGTTAGTTAAACTCCCACATGAGCTTTTAATTAATGACATACATTAGTTACAGTATACAGTCGCATATATGTATGTATTAATGTATGTGTGAGTGTGTTTATGGCAATAATGTATAAATGAAATTCATCATCTATTTTTCCACATTATTGCACCTGCTTTAAGTTTGTCACTTCCGTTTGATGAATTTTAAACGCGTTATGAAATTGATGTCTTTTATTTATTTTTTGAAATGAAGACAGGAATTTGTTCTTTCCTGCCATTAAGCATTGAATTAGGCTAAATATGATGTGATTTTAATGCGAATTTTTAGATATTTTTTTTTATTTATAATTTTTTAAGCAATTTTATCCAGATGCTGTAACATGTAACGTTACTGATATTTCGCGATTTGATGGATTTGCTTAATTAAGTTCTGACATTTTCTTAAGGGTAAAGATTAATGGCATTTGACATTTAATTCCTTATTGCAGATGCCAAACGGTTATAACCTTTAAAATTATATTTTATTTAATGTTAACAAGTTTTAACAGTCTAACCTAAATTAGAGCGTAGAGCGTTGCGTTGAATGGCGTCTAATGTTTACGCCGAAGTGACCTACCTTAATAAGAGCATAAAATTGTGTCATGAACAGTAATGTTAACTTAACTTTTAAACAAAATTTAACCAAATACAAATAAAATAGTGAGAATTTGAAGTAAAAATCGCTATATTAATATAAAAAAGCTAAAATGGCATTAATTTTCAATAATAACAAAACCCAACGCGCTGTCAATATCGGATTTTTCAATTGTAAGGCGCTGACGCCGCGCTATTTCGGTTTGCTTTATACAATTTCATGAGAATTTTTGACAGCTACACAACTCTTAGCGCGCTGATTTAGGTTTGGCTGTAAGTGACTGAATAACAAACCATAAATTATTATTGATTTAAATTAATTTATTAACATAAATCATTAAGCTTTTACTCAGCTGTTTTCTACTTTTTTTAAGTTTTAATATTAAAATAAATACTCAGTTTGCTTTATGACCTTTAACATTTTTTTATTGCATTTATTATGATTTATATTTTTAAAGAATTGAACAGATTTATTAAAAAGCGAAAACTAAAAATCCTACAAGAGAAATGGAATTTAGTAACAAAAAGACTTACTACTCCGCGAAAACAGAAGCGTTTGGCAATATTAATATGAATTGAAATATTTATGTAAACAATTCTAAAGCTATACTAAACCTGCAGCTGAAAACTAAACTAAACTAAAAACTAAGTTTTTTAAGAAAGTAGCTGTAAAACAACAACGAAAAAATAAATTTAACAGAATGATAATAAGAGCTCCTTACAGAAGTTAAAGGACGTTAATAAAATAAAAATAAACAAATGGAAAAGTGTTCTTTTATGCAAATTTTGTTATTTACTTTTCAAAATAAAAGATGAAATCTATTTTATTTCTTAATCTGAAAAAATTTCTTTTAAGTTCAATTAGTTCTTAATAGTTCTTATTTTTTCCCCTCATCACTTTACTAAACAGCCGTAATTTGTTTTTATAAAGAATCACTGTTGTTGATTTAGGATTATTTTGTAGTTTTTGTTATTTGGTTTTGCATCAAAAACTATTTTTAGGGCTTTTGGCTACTGTAGCAGAATTGCACAGTATTGCGATTGTGGCCAAAAGTAGTATCTGAAATCCAACAAACTGTTATTGTTAGTTATTAATATAAAATAACTTTGATTGTTTTAATTTTATGGTCGTAATAGAGCTAAGACTTACAATAAACATGTAGTTACTTTGACTAAAAAACCTAAGTTAACTGGCAAAGAAAGTTGTTCAACATTGTTTAGGTCAAAATGTTTGGAGAAGTTGGTTAAAAAACGATTTTGTGACGAGTGCTATATCGCAAGTAAATTAGAAAAAAATATAATTTTAGGTGCCAATGCCGGCTTTATTTAAAATTATCCCATATTTATTATCAGCTTTAAAAAAATATTTTTTAATTGTTGATTAAATAAATAATTGCACAAGTTAAAGCGTTATTAATAAACCAAAATAAAAGGAACACCTAATTGAACAAAATCTAGCAACATTTTTTTCCACTCGTTGTATGAACTGGCGACACTGTGTGTCATCGTCACCATCAGATACAACTTACAGCCACAATATCATTAGGATACATTTGATTTGCTCGAGTGAATAACATTGTGTTAAATTATCAGGGCTCACAAAGTAGTCTGCTTATATTCTTTTTAAAAGGAACACGTACATATATTGAGATTCAGGTTGGTAGTTTGTTATTAAATGCTGGTACAAAGGGTATAAAAAGTTAGAGGAATATAAAGCAACAAACAACAGATAATAATAATATTTATTGTAGTACATAGTATACATACGAAATGTTATTCCATCATAAATTTTTTGTTTCTAAAAACAGACACCCACTCAAATATTTGACATAAATTTTCTACATTTATTTTGGGATTTTACATTTACATTGGGATTTTAATTATCAGATTTTTTTTTGTTTATTAACTATAAATAGAATCTATGTATATGGTGTGTTAAAAAGAAAGGGATTATATAAATAAATGCTACATCTTTTTGCTTTCAAAATAATTTCCAAAAAATTCTAAAAAAAAGGCAAAATGAAAAATGTCCCAAAAAAATTTAAAAAAAAAGGCAAAATATGGCCCCAAAATAAAAATGAAAAATGGCCCCAATTTTTTACATTAAAAATAACGCGAAAGTTTAGGGCCATTTTTCCTACTTTTTGGGGCAATTTTTGATTTCGGCGCCTTTTTTCATTTTAAAATTTTTAGATACTATGGAAAATTAAAAAATGAAAAATGGCCCAAAAGTTGAAAAATAAAAAATGGCCCCAATTTTAAAAATGAAAAATGGCCCCCAAAAATAGGAAAAATGGCCCCAATGGTTGTTTTCAATGTAAAAATTTGGGGCCATTTTTCATTTTTATTTTGGGGCCATTTTTCATGGTGCCGAAACAAACGTATAAAGCTATGGAACTCTTAAATTTTTTATAAAACTAAGTTTTTCCAAATTGCATATTTGGCAATAAAACCCGGACCTAAATCGGTACATGAAAAGTACAAGCGCGTGCTTTTGCATTAAACAAACCGTTACAAAAAAAAGTACAACATTCTTAATATTACTAGGATCCAACGACTCGTATAATCAAAGCGTAGTAGCATACACTGAAATAGAAAATTCTGTAATTGGGATAAAAACTGGCGAGACACGAGGTTTCGATGATATCAACATTGAAATCATTTCATCTGAACGTAATAAATCCTCCAAATCACAATACTCCATTTTTAAGCAAATCTTAAGAGCCGAATTTTTTCTGTCTGACAGGATTAAAAGTGCTATTGCAAAAGTTTTAAAAAAGGCAACCTTAATGACTTCTTTTTAACTATGTTTATTCTATGTGCAGCTATCCAAAATATAACGTCTGGCAGTATGGAAAGCAAAATTAGCGAATCTTTTTGAAAACAATATTGATCGTCCCCAACGTTTCAATGTGGCTTCCACTCTAAAGCTTCTTCCCTCAGGTTTTGTTTAACCAAACTACTTTTTAATTTTAAAAATTCGATTTTGTGTGATATTAGGTAAGAAAGTGGTCAACAATGCTTATTTATACTCTTCAATTAATTACTTCCTATGCTTTACTCTTTCTTTCTATAATTTTTTTTTATATGTAACATTTTATAATTTGCTTATGCGAAAATCCTTAACTTTTCAAAAATACAGAGACACTAACAGTAATAGAAATTCCATTCTCTAAATGACAAAGAAATAGTTTCAAAAAACATTTAATAAAGTTTAAACTTTTAAACAACATCAACAATGTGAGGGAATATGTAACTTGATTAGTTGATGTTTTTTGTTCACTGCCATGCACCATGCAAGAATGTTGCAAGGAAAAATTTTAATTAATAAAGTGTTGCCACAACTAAGAGGTAACTTTTTTATGTTTCTAGAAAAAAAATTAAGTGAAGTGAACTTAGAAATAAACAAGAACTGAACATGAGATGAAGTACATATGTATATCGAACTGGTTAAGGACTTAAATTAAGCAAAAAATAAAAACGGACTGGAAAATTATTTATGCTTTAAATTTAAAAAAATCATAAATTGAAAATTTAATAGTTAAGTTTCCACCGTATGTATATTCGTTACTGGTTACTTGGTAGAGTTTGTTGTTAAAAATTCTTAAACAAAGTTTTATTTTAGTTTATTGTGATTATTAATATAAAATGTTTTATTTGTCGTCATTTAAAATACAAAGAAAGTAAAGAAATAATAATGTTTTAAATTTAAGATTCGAAATTTAATAAAAATTATCCCTGAAGAAGTTGGGAATTTCCAACGAAACGTCGGATTAAATATTGAATAAGTAATCTTTTATTTATTCAAATGACCTTAAAAGCCCATTAAAAATATCAAGATAAAAATAAAGTATTAATAAAGGTCAAATAAGAAATTTAAAATATATAAAGAAATTTTTTGTTATCTGATGATGTTTGGATTACAAAAAATTAAATTTAATTTTTAAATTGTGTGGTATTAATTTTATATTATAATTTGTTATAAAAAAAAAACATAAAAATGTATCTTCAAACAAAGGAAGTGTGAACCGGTTTTTGCAAATGATTAAAAAACTGATTTTGAAAAAACTTGGGTTTTTACATACTCCATGTTGATGGTTTTTGTATTGAAAACTTAAGCTGCTACATAATAAGTGGTGATAGATTCAAATTCAGCAGCTTAAAACTAAAATGAGATTTTCTTTAAAATCATTATGCAAAAGAAAACGATCAATTCTGTTTACTAGTGCTAACCAAAAATCAATTACACTGTAATTGGCAACACTTAATTAATTAGAAAATAGTTTTAGTTTTTTGTTTGTTCTTTACTAAGCAACTGAATTATGTTGGTTTTTTTTTCATTTGTTAATTTTCAGCTTCTAGACAATTAAGACGTAAAGTACCATATGCGGGTCATTTGATGACTCCAAGGAGATTGTGGCTTAACAAAATACCAACACAATGTGATGTAGTCATAGAGTTTCCCGAAGATGCTCCGGATGAGGCATTAAGATGGTTACTGGCACGCATACGTTCACAGCCACCGTCAGGCCTGGGACTGGTGGTACAGGTTAAGGCTCATGAAAGTTCAAGGCGAAATGCATTTTATATAAGTGCTCCCACAAATATGTAAGTAATGATTGTCACATTAATATATTAAATAGAAAAGAGAATGAATTAAGGGTTTTCTGCAAATATTTGTTAGCTTAGGGTAGCTGTGGTAATGGCAACGGATTACTATTACATTAATTATTTCCTCTTTGTTTTTATTCCTTTTAATTTCGTATTTCTTTTTCTTTTTGTACATTTTTTTATTTTTATGTGATGCTTTGTAGATTATTTCGAGCTGCGGAAGAGGCTCGTTTGCCAAAACGTTTACGTCCTGATTTGGGTGGTGCCTTACGTGAATTTACAACCCGTGAAAGTCATTGTTTTCAACAAATCAAAAGCGAAGACGGCAATACTGCTCTCTTTACCTCCCAGGAACGTCAGTGGTTGGTATTGCAGGTACTGCAAGGCTTGCGAGCCGGACAAACCGACATAGAGGCTTTGCAGGGTCGAGCAGCGGTGGAAGAAGGTCAAAGTATTGTAGCCGCTTGGCAAGAGACTGGTCTTATTACACAAATATTTCCCTTACACGAAACAAAAACCTTAAGCCAGCTGCAGTACAGCTGGGTTAGGCAGGTGTTTGCTCCGCAACCTTTAGGTATAGAAAACAAAATATTTTTCTGACTTTAAAACAAAAGTTAATTTACATTTAATTTATTTTTTTTATATAAATTTTAGATGACATTGCTGAATATTTTGGTGTCAAGGTGGCTTTATATTTTGCATGGCTGGGCCACTATACCTGCGCTTTAGGGGTTCCTGCTGTCTTTGGCACAATTTTATATGCCTTTTTGTGGGGCAAAGGGCAAACAGCCCAAGATATGGGCCATGTTTTATTCTCTTTATTTAATGTGGCATGGGCATCGTTGTATTTGGAGGCCTGGAAGCGCTACTCTGTTGAGTTGGCTTTTCGCTGGGGCACTTTGTCAACGCCACCGGAACTCTTAGAACCACCGAGACCTTTATATAAGGTAGGTTTTTGTAATTATACTTAAGAGAAAGCGTTGGTCTTGGACTATCAAGTTAAATATACAATAGCTTTTTAATTACACAATGATTTGTTAAAATTAAAATAAGTTCTAGTTTTAGATGGAAAATATTAATCTAAAATTGTAATTTTTTCTTTACTTTCTTAATTCGATACTAACTCTTAACTAATGTCTTTTTATATTACAGGGTCCCCTTGTCGAAAGCAATGTCACCGGACGTTTAGAGCCTAAAGAAGCACCGGCGTGGAAACGACGAGCATTTCGTTATTTTGTTAGTTTTCCCATCATTGGATTGTGTTTGTGTCTCGTATTCCTTGTTATGTTCGTGATGTTACGTTTTCAGGTAAGTATTTAGGTGTAAAAAACACAATAAAAATAACATCAACAGCAAATTTTTAAGAGACAAACCATTTTTGCAAGTCTCTTTCCCGTTTTGCTAAACTTAAGTGTGTAGAGTTTGTCATCTCTCCTACATGCAACAACAAATACAAAAGTATTTGCTTGCACTTGTTAGCGTACATGACTCATGATTAACTTTTAAGTGTAATCATGCACATACTTGACTTGTTTTATTATGATATATGGATTTGTGTGTATAACCGTGTATGTGTGTGTATGTGGCTGTGCATGTTTCAAAGAAGAAGAAAAAAGCAAAAAAGTGTGCCACCAGTATACATAAGTAGTTTTTATTTACTATAAGAAAATAAAACAAAGTAAAAGTAGTTGTAAAAAGCTAAGAATAACTGTAGCTACACTCAATCTTACTTTTTATCCAGTTTCATTTTATATTTACATACATACATTCATAATCATATATACACTTACTCATACATACTTACGTACCCGCCTTTCCGAAATATTTTAGAGAAATTTTCTTTTGTTTTCTTTTTCAACTTTTTGTGCATGTTAGTGGAGGTATAAGAAATGTACCTGAAAAGAAAGTTATACATTTGAATTTTTTAGTAACTTTTGTTTCTAAGGAATAAAAAAATTTTTTTTTTTAATAAAAATATTAAAATCAGTTCTTTAAAATCTTAATAAAAAGAAAAATAAAAAATTATTTCATAAAAAACGAAAACTTTTTAAAAAAGTAAATTTTCATTTTCTGAGAAATTTTGTGAATTTTTTAGAAAGACTTTATTGTAAAAGATAGAAGGGACCACTTTTTTTTATAAGTTTTATTAAAATTACTTATTAATTTTGTTTTTAAGCTTATTTTTTGGGTAGAACATAACAGTGACGATAAACTCGATGAATGTATGTAACCCATTAAACAATTTTTGCCGACGTGTCTAATGTCAGAATTTTCTTAATTATTTTTGCAGCTTAACCAGATCTTTACCTGAACTGTCTAAGTATCCCTCAGCCATTTCACAAAATAGTCGGCATTTTTCTGGTTAGACTTTTCTGCACATACTCTAAAATATTAAGCAATTATTACTAGACTAATCTGCACATTGTCGAAAGGAAAATTAGAAAATTTTGTACAATTTCTAAACCCAAACAGGGTTTGGCGTACGAAATTCGTACGACAATTCTGTACATAATCTAAAGGAAATGTTTTTTTTGTTTTAATAAAAAAAAACAATAACAAATACCAGGGTATTTTTTTTGCGTGTCATAAATAAGATTTTTCGAAAGGATTTTTTTTTTTTAATTTTTAAAGACATATGTAAACAATTAACTGTAAATAACTTGTTCGCACTCTTTTCATTTTTATTAGTTTTAATTGTGCGTTAAGTGTACGAATAAATAAAAGTGAAAAATAATTAAACAAAAAAGCGACAAATTAGGAAACATATTCAGATATTGGTAAGTTTTAAGCTTAGATGGATTTTGTAGTAATTATAAACAGAAAGTCTTATTGTACAAAAATTAATAGATAAGAGAGAGTAAAATATTATCAGAAAAGTCAAAGTAAAAAGAAAAAGAAGTCTTAAGGAAATATTTCGACACTCGCATAAAAGGGTGAGTGTTAAAAATGTTAATAACAAATAACCATTGCCTGATGTTTTTACAGACTTTTCTCAAAATATTCTGACCAAAGTCTGGGGGCAAATAACGGCATTCGATATCGATCGAAAATCAAAAAAATTCCAATTAGAATTCCTATACAAAATGCACAGAAAACTCGATCGATCGAACAAAATTTCATTCGATATCGAATGCCGTAATTTGCCCCCTGATGTTTTTACAGACTTCTCGTCGAATATTCTGACCAAACTCTGATGTTTTTACAGACTTCTCTACGATATCTTTCCGATATTATCTGATATCTTTCCGATATTATCTATTATTATCAAATAGTTCCGAATTCTTGTCAACCACTCATACAAATTTCGTTGCGTTTTCGTACAGATATCAGATGCAAAATAGGAAGCTTGTGCAGACTTTTGGTACGAATTTTGACCGAAAACAGCAAAAATTGTTCAGTAGGTAAGTGATTGCGTAGAATTGCAAGTTAAACATATTGATGCAAGTAGTGCTTGTTTTGATACAAAAGAGCTTTTTCTGTGTTCCTTTTTTTGTAACAAATAGTAGAAAAGGTTCATACCAAAAAAGGACTTATTATATCCCTTTAGGTATTATTGACAGAGATTTTATTCAAAATCTTCAAAAATAAAAATTATTGCTGCTTAGGGTAGCCTGTGGAGCAAGAATTACGTTAGTATAGTTTTCATTTACGCAGCATTTCTCTTCAACTGTTATTTTTTTTATTTCATTTTTGAAAAATAATCATTAAATGCCGTCCCAGATTGATAAATATGATAAACATATTGCAATATTGAAAACTTAATATAGTTTTGGTCAACAAAAATGGTTTTGTTCAAATGTCCTAGCAAAAAAATAATAAAATAACCGCCATTCGAAAAAAAATTGGAATCTGTAATAAACATTATCGACCAGGAAACTAATTTTTTGGTGCAGCATTGTCTACTTATTTCTGTTTAGAGAAAAATAGCTCAATTAGGTTTTCTTAGAACCTTTGTTTTACTTGCGAAGAGAAAGGAAAGGATAAAAAAGATCGTTATATAAAGTAAGGTAAAAAGCATAAGAAAATGATAAAGAAATCGGGACTGTACAAAAATTGTATAGGAAGAGTAAAGAAGAAAAACTATTTAATGTTATTGTGATCCAATATCACAATACCGGTCATCATTAAACCATCTGCTTCTTATAATAAAAAGACTTCTGTTTTACTATTACGTAAAAATTACTCCTAAAGCTTCTATTAAAAAATCGCCGATGATGCTCTTTAGTGCATAGTGCTGCCAGATTAATTAAAAAAATGTTTATGAATAATGACGAAATTCAAATCAAACGCGTGATGTTTAACGAAAATATTTAATATTGACAAAACTTTTTTTTTAAATTATTAGGTCAAACAATGTTATGAATTTACCGTCTATTAGCATTTCTTTAATATATTGTGAATATTGTAAAAGTTTCAAGTTTGACAAAAACTGAAAAGTTGTAATCACTGACGCAATACTATACCAAAAGAATCCGTATAGTTGTTTAAGTGTCTTTAAGCTTAAATAATTTATTTATTTCTTATTCTTTGCTTAATGTGTAGATTATTTTTCATCTCGTTTCTGTTATATTTTCTCTCTCTCTCTCTCATTTTCTAAGTGTTTTTTATTAAAGTCATGGGCGAGTATGACTGGCATAAGTGTTTCTTAATTATTTTCTTGTATGATTGCAATGAAAACGCTGACTATTTCAAGCACCAGATGACTGTTTCTTTTAAACAGAAATAT
>NDXZ01007409.1:0-13329 GCA_003055125.1 Paykullia maculata | reverse complement strand
GTGGTACCAGATTGATTCTGGTGAATCACCAATTTGGGGCCAACAACCCGAGGCTAAGGCAAGCCTCTTTTACCCCGAGGGCAGTAACACCATGATGGAGATTTCATCATGAAGCTATTCAATCTACCCCCGGGGGGACTGTACAGTGACAGTGTCATCACAGATGATGACAAGGTGAGCAGACTACAAACTGACCTTTCCAGGGATAGTATACGGCTTTACCAAGTTAAAGTATCGCTATATTGCCCTGCAAGAATCAATCCCAAATTCCTATTTCCCATAAGATGATGGATAATTTTGCACAAAAATTGGTTGAAGTACATTATTTTCGTAAGTTTTTAAAATTTCAAACTATGGAATACATGAAATAAGACCGGTTTATCTATGCCGCTGAACATACCATAAAATGTTTGTTAGCAAAGTTATTCATATTAAATTTTCCTTTTTTAACCTTGATCTTAAATTTTAGCATTTTGATAAAAAAATATCCCAACAAAATTTAAAAATTTTAGTTTTTTATATTTTTGCCCATAAACTCGATCTTTGGTTTAGGACTGATGTAATACTTAAACAAAAAGTTTAATATTATATTAAGGGTTTTCAAAGCTGGCTTAAGTTTTTAATTGCGCTTTGGGATTTTTAAACTAACTGGGCAGAAATAAAATATTTTTTGTTATAATAAAAATCGTTAAAAAACTGAACCAGGTTTTAAGAATTGAGAAGTTTTGTATATTTTTAATTAATATAACTCACGAACTATTAGAGGTATATGGCGCACATACAATTTTACCTTTACCCGAGTAATGGTTTTCAGAATAAAAATAGCGCTGCTGCTCAGCAATCTGCAGAGTTCTTCTTTAAAACTTAATCATTAATACTTCTTTGCTTTAATCATGTAAATGCAACCATTTGTTTAAACTGTTGATTTATTTGCAAAATATATATTTATGTTTATACATATATATATATTCTGCCCCACTGTGCGTTGTGAATGTGCATTTGCTACCTGAGTTTAATCAGCTTATCGAATTTTGATTATACAAAAAAAAACATGAAAAGGGTTTTGTCAATGATATGAATTTGAGATTTAATAGCAATGAATGCTGCTTTCAATACAGTTTGTCATAAAGCTCTTCTAACAATGTTTTAAACAAAAAGCAAAAAAATTATAATTTTCAATTTAAATTATAATAAATTCTTGAAAACAGATGCTTTTACTTCATTTAAAAGGATGTCAGCTATTAAAGATTATAAATAAAATCTTAACAGTTTTCTAGTGACAAAAAGTTGTTAGAAATTTGTTACTACAAAATTTGTTTAACTTAAAATCGAGAGAAATTTTTATTTAAAATTTTTTGTTGTGTCTTTATGGATGTTTGGATGTACCCAGCAAAAACTTTTTGAATTTGGGAAATAGGTTGTCCTTATTTCAAACGTTACATAGTAATGAGGGGTTGTTACCATCATAATTTTTTTTTTACTTTATTAAATTATTTTTTTAATTATTTTAAACTTGTCATTCCATTTTTTAGCATCCCCCCCCCCAGTAGAAAATTATCCACTTATAATTCATCCTTCTAGTTGCTGTTTGGTAACTAGTTTGTTGGGTAATTACATTTGTAAGCATGGGTAATAAAGTTTTCGACAATTCAAACAAAAATTAGTAGTTTTTCAGTATCATTGTAACTAGTTAATGTATATCTCCAATATAACTTTCTTATTTACGTGGTAAGTAAAGTTTTTGCTTGTTATATACAAAATAGAATTTGAGTGCGTAGCTTAACAAATCTGCACCAAAAATGATTTTTTTTATTTGTTTGCATGCCTTCTCTTACTATTAAGCCGTTTTTTAAGCAAATAAATTCTAATATATATACTTATGTATGTATGAACTGTTTAATGAAGCTGTTCAAGAGTATTACGACTTGAAAAAAATTGTGATTAGAATATTATTCTAATATCGACTCAATCGACACCACTTCTTTTGGGATGTTTAAAATTACTTTAAACTTTCTAAGATACAAAAAAGGTTTTTTTTCTATAATCACTAGACCAGTAAGTTGGCTCACCGCATGAAATCATATCCAAACTCATTTTTATGACTTGTTTAAACAACACATGGCACTACGGGTTCACAAGCCATGATCCAAGGTGTGTTCGTATGTATGTAAAAAAACAAAAATAAATGTGAACTAAATATTTTCATTTGTTTATCCCTTAATTTTATTGGAATTTATATTTTTAATATTAATGGGAATTATTAAATTATGAAATATTTATGTAAGTCTCAAACATTGAAGTTTACTATATTTTTGTTGTTAGAATTCGTTTCATTTAATTTTGTTAGGACTTATTTTATCTAAAAAAATCCAATTAAAGTATAAATTAAGATAATTAAAAGTTTTTAGTGAAATTAAAAAAAACGTAAATATTTTTTTTGTGAAGATTTTAAAATTTAAGTTATTTAACCCATATCGTCCCAATGTTTGATTATTCGAACAGTAAATTTCATGCGTTTTTAAATGTTTTTTTTTTTCTTTTCTTGAATCAACACTCAGATTGTTTATTTTATAAAATTAGATATTGTAAGAGGTTAGCTTTGAATGAAAACCTAAAAGTTCTAGATACGAACCACCAAGTTTTTTAAAGTTACTCGAAAAAATTCTCTGGACGATATGGGTTAAAGAATGTATTTACACAATGTGTTTAACTATTATTTTCATTTTATATATAAAAATAATATTTTACATGTAAACTATTCTAAAATATCATTATTTTAATTATTAAAATTACACTTATAAAAATCGTTCAAATTTATTTATAAAAAAAAGAAAAAAAGTATATTATTTCGGCTTCCTCTCGTCCCATCATGGCTAAGCGCCTGTTCGAGCTTAATTACCTAATTAACTACTTTCTATATTAAACCCTTATCAATTCCAATTTTTCTAAGAGTTGCAAATTAAGCATTGATCTTGATGGCATAAATGTGTTTTCATATACATATGTACATACATTTATATTATTTGTAATTAATGTAAATTTTGAGTATATGTATATACATACATACATATGTTTGTTCTCTTACTATTTTTTGTAATTTTAATGTAAATTAAAAAATAAATATCACATTTTCTTTCTATTCCTATGGATGTCACAACGGGAGTGAAGAATAAATAATTCTGAGAATATTATCATCTGAGACAGAAAACGTCGTACATAAGAAATCGTGTGTATGAGATATAAGTGCAATGAACACATGTAAATAAACAAATTCAAATGATTTATAAATAATATTTGAAGCGCATTCGGTTCGTGGTAATGGATTTGTACCTATGCATGCGTGCATGGAGATAAAAAACGTTTGCTACTAAAGTGGCTGTTTATGCGTGTGTTTCTATTAAATATATACAAGAGTTCATTTGTGGCATTCAACACAAATTAGTTTAATTTAGTTTTTACGCCTATTTTAAGCATCCCTTAAGCGACCAATTTCTCTAAAATAATAACGTACACAAAAAATTTTAAATGCACACGCCCACATCATTAAACAAACACTGCACAACAAATGGAGGCGTATGTCAGCGACAAACACCCGTCTCATCCGCATGGCACGTGTTTTGGCGACACTGGGTATTCTGCATCATAAATTGCTTGTATATTTCCTTACCATTTCGGAACTCATTTAAATATGTTTTCCATTAACACCTCGTCAACTGAATAAACTTCACAAAAATAAACAAAAGTGCGATGGTCGCTTGAGCCGAATTGTGTACACCCACCATGAATGTTGTATACCTATAGTAGTACAATGCATACGTATGTGCGTAATATGAAAGGAAGAAATATTTTAAGTTCGACAATACACTTCATATAGGAAGTCGGTGTAAAATTGAGCGTGTCACGTTTGTTTTCAACTTCCTTTTTCGTGTAATGCATTATTTGAGATCAGGACTTGTAAGCCCAAAAGATTGTATCTTTTTGTTTTACATAATTTTTTTTAATAGGGTTTGATGTAATTTAAGCTCTAAACTGGCGCACTGGCTTAGTATAAAAAATTACGAATCAATCTGTGATCATATTACCATGACCATACTCAACCATATTTTTTCTCTGGGTGTAGAGAAAGTACCCACCATATGTTTTTTGGTAGTGGGTTATTGGTATTTCTAGAGAAAAGGAAACATATTTGAAACCAGAGGGCAAATTACGGCTTACGATATCAATCGAAAATAAAAAATTCTAATTGGAATTCCTATACCAAATGTAATCAAAACTCGATCGATCGAACAAAATTTCATTCGATATCGAATGCCGTAATTTGCCCCCAGAACATTAAAATAAAATTTTGAAAAAGTTAAAAAAAATGTATGCAAATTTGTATGTTGCATACAATTATTTTCGTGTAAAGATGTCAAACGGCTTTAAAATTATACATTTTAAGGTTTTTTTTTTAATTTCATAACTAACTTTAATCATTAGTTGTCAAAGAGAATGATTAAAATTTATTACTTAATAACAAAATTTTAAAAATATTAGAGATACAGAAATTAAAATTAATTTATTTAATTGCAGTAATGAGAAAAACAATTTTTAATATTTATGACCTGAACTTTAAATTCATTGCTATTTTGTCTGTGTTTGGCTGTGCCAAATCTTAAATGCCCTTCACTTGTTTTGTTTTTAAATATCCAAAAACAGCATATTTTACACACAAATATATTAATTTTTTTTGTAAAATATTTTTTTTTTTGCTTATATCTCGTTAATTAACGGATTTTGGTGATTTCCAATAAGAAAAATCTCTGATAGTTTGGCACCAGTAGCGGGTCCGTAGAACATCGGAGGCCTGAAAAAAGTTGATTTTAACAGACTGACAGACGGACGTGGCTAAATCGACTTCCCTATCTAAAAGGATTCAGAATATATATACTTTATGGGGTCGGATATGAATATTATAGAAATTACAAACGAAATGACAAACTTATATATAACCTACTTATACCCTTGCCACCTGTGGTGTAGGGTATGAAAATAAAATTTTAGAATTAAAAAATAAACATTTTCCCATATTTTAAACGTTACTTTTTATATATTCTTTTTGGTGACGCAAACAAATGTAAAGGTTACAAAAATATTTGCATCAAAATTTCATTTTCCAAGACCGATCAGCAGACATACATGATTGGAACCTAAGGTATACACATTATGGAGTCAACGAAGGATATTTTAGTTGGTTGCAAACGAAATGTTAACATTAATATACTTTTTACCTGTGTTTGTGTTTAAGATGAAACTGCAAATTGCAGTTAATATTAAAAAAAAACAAAATTCAGTTTTTATGTTAAGTTTTTTTTATTTCACATTTAATTTATACAATATATAGATAGATTTACGAACTACATAATATCGAAGACTACAATGTATAGTACTGTATGAAATTAAGTTATTTCTTTTTTTAACTAGTTTATTTTTTCTTTTTTAATTACGTTATATTTTATTATAATTATATCTTTTGTACACTTCTTCTACGTAAGAAAAGTGTTGCTTAAAAATATCACAGCTCAAACTGGCGTCAAAATCTTATACTTTAACAGCTTCAGTGCTTTGGTAGACCAACTTGCTTCTTAACATAGAACAAAAATATTAATCCTTCTATTCTGCCTTCTTTTTTTCACTAAATCCAACTACATCATACATACAAAAGTACTTGAAATGCTTTTTGTTTTGTATGTGTGTGTGTGTTTTTTTTTCTTAGTTTTTTCTTTTTTCGTTTTGCTCTTCTCATTGTCTTACTTAATCTAACTACTAGTTTTATTATATCTTAAATAATTTCTAAAATACAACATTTATTGCTTAAAACACGTATGTATGTATGTATGGACATGCACAACATCAATAAAGAGCCTACAACATATATATTTTTGTTTTCGTATAAATCAATTTATCACTACAACACACATGTGTAAGTATATATTTATGCGGTACTAACCATCTCTACAATATGGTTAGTACTTATATTATCATTATGATTATCATTATAGATTCCTCTATATCAACATCTTCCATTTCACTATCACTCTCTCTCTCTCCCTCTCTCTCTCTCTGTCTTCCTTTATGCCACTTTATTTCTTACTCCTGTATCTATTACTTAGTTTATTCTTAGTATATTGTAAATATGTATATAAAACAAATAAAACAAAAACAACTACAAACATAAAACGGTAACGATTTAAAAATACATACATACATATCTTAATTCCTGACAAATCACTGTTAGAGTGAATGAGAGTGAATAGAGAGTAAATGTAAAGTAAGGGGTACGATGATATAGAGTACATAGTTTCTTTTTGAGAGTTACATTGTATGCATAGATTATAAATATTTAGTAAGTTTATGATGCGGTGATTGCTTTTAACAGTCATTGTCAAAATATTGCTTATTAAGTTTACATTTGATTAAACGAGCGAATCAAACGGACGAGCGAACAAAAATTAAAAATCTAATAATAATTAAACAAAACTTGTTTTAATAGCTGCATTTCATCTGTCAAGCCATAAAATCATCAAAGTCAGCAGACACGCCAAGTTAATGCTGTCCCATGTAACATGTTGCCTACAAGACGACGACTCTGAGCCACTCAAGGCTAGAGTTTCAATAAACGAACTACGGCTGCTACGCACTGAAGCTTCGCTTATGTGATTATTTTCAAAGTCGCGCAGTACTGGTAATTCAAGTTGTGGAATCGTTTCGGTGACAAATAACCGCTTTGGCTTACATCTTTTTGCTTCTTTGTACGTCTTGCTTATATTCTTATTGTAACCAATTAAATGTTCAGAGATCTGCAGGAATGAAATAATTGCAAAAGAAAAAAAGAAAGAAAACATGCATTAATTTAGCGCACACATATGTATGTATGTACACAGTAGGATGGTTGGCCACAATTTAATATTTTTGTTAGCCTTGGGACACCAAATAAAGTTCTGTTAGTACTTATGCATGAATTTGTTTGTATGTTTAAGTTACTTTACATGAAAAATACATAAATACTTACTGGTAAAATTTGATTGTGAGCGCCACTGCAAATTGGCTTAAAAGTGCCACGTAATGTGGCATCTTCAAAATTTTTAAATTGATTTTCCCAATCATATGACAGCAAACGCGTTTCAAGTGTCATACCGGCCAAGTCAGGTGGGGAAGCTATAACAACTGGATTTGAATTCCTGTTGATAAAAACAAGCACAAAATGTAAACAAACATTATGGAGAAGCATTAAAATTGTATTGAAAAGTTGAAAAGTGATAGAGAGAGAGAGAGAGAGAGAGAGAGAAAATAATAAAAAGAGAACTTACATGGCCAACTGTTCAATGCCTAGTGAATGCAAGACAGTGGGTAAACTCGGCAGTGAATGGCATATTGTCAGGCTCTTTTGGCGAGGATAGTACAATGTTAACACTGTGCATGATTCCTCTTTCATGGAAAGTCCACCTTAATTATTAAAAACACAAAGTAAAAAAGCAAAAATAATATTTACAGTTAACAAAAACAAGAAAAAAGAACTAATGTCAGGATAATAATCGTAATTACTTAAATTGAGCAAACACGTTTAACAACACCTTTTGCAAATTGTGTTAGACTGCAAATGTAGTGTGTGTACACATGTATCTTCGTATGTATGTATGTATGTATATATGTAAGTGTGTGTTTGTGTTTAAATTTACCATGGCCAATTTACTCCCGGCCATAACATGCATACACAATTAAATATTCATACATATGTACATACTTGTAAATATAACTTAAAAATGAATACTTGTTATACTTGAACACTCTCTGCAGTTTAAAAATTGATATGATGGT
Source organism: Paykullia maculata (assembly GCA_003055125.1). Lineage (NCBI taxonomy): Eukaryota > Metazoa > Arthropoda > Insecta > Diptera > Rhinophoridae > Paykullia > Paykullia maculata. Next base: position 5,472 of record NDXZ01007409.1, on the reverse strand, counting down.
GTTGTTGTTGTTTTTTTATTTATTTTTTTTATTTTTAATAAACAAAAACACTTACCTAGTGTAATTGCTTTTCGTGACGAACTATCATAAATGCATTCCGCAACCAATCTATCGCCTGGCAATGAGCGCACAGGATGTGGAAGACGTCGAAAGTCCTGATAGCTCGAATCTATGTTACTGTCGTGAGCAATGGGAAAGAGTTCCTCACTTTGTCGAATCTAAAAACACCATTAAAAAGAACATTTTCTTATACCATTAGACTTTATTTAATTAATAATTTAAATGTTAAATCGATTTAACAAAATTGAACCAACCAACTTTTGTAGTCAACTTACGATTAACTTAACAAAGAAGAAACGACTGTGAAGGTAAAAAGCCACAAAACATTATTACTCTCAACTGCCACTGCCATTTAAAAATGCAATGTCATACACATACAAAAACAACTAAAGTAGTCGACTACTTGCAATTTCAGGTGATTATTGTATGCACATATTTAGACACATATGTATGTACATATATACATACCTTAAATGTAAAAAACATTGCAAGAGGCCATATTATATCAACCATTTAAGGTCTAAAGCTTTAGAAGAACAAACAAATTGAAAAGGTTTTTAAGTAGAAATTTGTCACACAAACTTATTGCGAGTATTTAAAATATTGTTATATTGTTTGTTAGCCCTCTGCATTTAAAATTGGCATTTAAGCCATCTTAACCCAAATATAGTTGATAAGTCTTTTGTCAATTTTTGACAATTTTTGGCCAAACTGGAAACTTTGAACATTAAAAACCTTTTAAGTTAATAGAATATAAAAAATGGTCTTAGAGGCAAGCGAACCCACATTCATTAAAGATTTAGAGCTATAAACACTGTTGACAGCTGTCGGCTGTGTAATATTGTTTTGATGATTGATTTTTAAACTTACCTGGCGCAATTTAACTTCCTTGCCAATTTGATGGGTTCGCATCATTACCGCGAAAATATTTATTCCCTGTGGAGGGAAAGCTGATCCAGTGCAATCTTCGATGCATTGGCCCTGCGAAACAACACGTCCCTGTCCTGGTGGTATTATGTGACGCCAATTAGGGTCCATACCTGTTTTAAAAACATAATTAATAAAAACAACTCTTGTTGGTTCAAACGCGGAAAATAAAATATGTTCAATTATATCTGTGATATTTTTCTATTACTTTTGAATACGTTTATACATATGCATTTATATATAAGCGATGAATTGTATCGAACTTACCAATAGAAATTACACCTGCATCATGAAGCCTCAACTGCGATGTGAACACAATTTTTAAACCAGAACTGTCAGTCATACGGCGAGCTTGGTATGGCTCAAATTCGACATTTAGATTGTTGTAATGAGTTTCCATCATATAATATTTATTATGTTTCGACTCCAAAGGAAAGCCAACCTCTGGTGGGAAGGTAAAACCCTAACCACACATAAACGAAAATATTAATTAAATTTAAAATTTAAGCTACTCTTTTGATAAACTTACTTCTGAACCTCTAGTCCAGGAGGCAACAATATCATTGCAAGCTATAGGCAAGCTTCTAACACCCATACATATTTGCCCATTACCACGAGTTAGTTGTTCTAGTTCTACACTATTACCCTGACATTCGTATAAAGTTATTTGTTGCAAGTAGTGATAACTCCAAGAAGAATCAAAAATTGGCTCATACTAAATAAATAATAAAAAAAATTGCATTCAATTTTCACAATATATTTATTACTGGAAATTTTGCACAAAATTACTTTAATTATGTGATGCTTTTTCTCCAATTTATCTAGTTTAAACATTTTACACCAAAACTGAGAGTCATCACCATATGGTAATTCAACTTCCTGATTCTTAAGTTCCAAAATCCTTGAAAATCTCTCAGAAAGTGGCAACTCCAGGGGAGTGTTTTGTAATAACAATAAGGATCTATATGGACGCCAAGCTTCCTCAGGATTTGGTAATGAAGCAGGTGTAATTGATGATCTTGGAGGATCCTCATCGTAATACATGAACATGACGCGCATTGTATCGTTCTAAAATTTGCAACATAAGCAAAAATGGCAATAACAACAACAAAATTTGTCTAGACTATTATTTAAACACTTACATTAATAGCAATATCATGTTTATTATCACAAGTATTAAGTTTTCTTCGGAATCTTAATACTGTGTGAGTACTATTTTCATAACCCTTAATAAGTATATAATCTTGCGAGGGGTCTATATGGGGTTCTGCTGAGCCAATCTTATCAACATAGCGGTCCTAAAATAATACAATTTGGTATTACTCTAGAATATATTATTATTCATTTGTATATTTAATAAATGCACACCTGAAAGAATGTATGCCCTCCTTCTACCCAACCAACAGCTATATCAGCACTTTCTTGATTGCCATCCTTGGAAAACCCTAGACCAACATAGCCTAAGGTACGCACGTGTATTTCAAATGTTACATCCTGGTTAATGATTGTCCAATGCAAACGAAAATCCTCATTTAAATCGATAACATGGTCCCAATTCCCTGTATCATACTCTATGTTGCTGAATGCTGATGACGGCGATATTACAGCAGCATTGGAAAAAACTCCTCCGGTCAGTAGTATTATTAAAAGACCAACACATCTATTAAAGCTAGACTTGCAAAACCGCACAATAACCGATGACAATGATAAGCTCCAGTGACATTTGGACGGTGCCATTTTAGTTAAATGACAATTTAAGTTATGGTTTATTTCAACGATTTATGTATGAGATTATTAGTATTCGTTGCGTTTAGTATTCACTAATGCTGACTACTAAGGTTCGTAGAAAATTTTGTGTTTTTTTGTTTGTTTTGTAACTCAGCAAATCACTCATTTAGATTGCGTGTTTCTAAACGCAAATTTCATGTGATTGTTTTCGTTAGAGCGTTTTTTTCTTCTTTATGACTATATATTATCTTTTCTTATGTTTCTTTTAATACAAGAGGCACTTATTACATTTAATGTAGTCGTTTATGTTACTATTACAACAATTTTGAAAAAACTAAACTTTAATCCTCTTCTTCGTAATATTCTTCTCTTGATGTGTTAGGGGTCCCCCCCTATTTTTATGTCGTTCGTTGAGCAATTTTTCTTACCGTATTTTATTTGCTTGTTTGCGTTTACTTCTATTGTAATTTAGTCACTTTTTCTTTGATTCCTTGGGTGTTTGAAATTCTTTTTTTTTTTTTTGTATTACTTGTCCGTTAATGGGTATGATTAATGTGTGCACTTCTGTTAAGATGCTGGTGAGGCAACGAACTTTAATATTTTGTCTTCTGGCTTGCTTTACTTTGAAGTATATACATATATGTATGTATGTTTGTACATATAAAAACCATGTAAATCTTGTGAAAATATTTTTTTGATACTAAACGAATGTGACATTCAGAGTTTGAGCAGTTTTTTATACTATTATTTTCTGTGTGTTCAATGACAATGTTCGAATCGATGCGTATAAACTGTTGCAAGTCAATTTCCGCTGCTGTATTATGAAAGCAAATTTATAAGATTATTGAGATTATTGAGATTGAAAAAAAATTATTCTTAATATTTGTACTCAATCAAATTATCACCGTTACGGCTTGAATAAAAAAACGTACAAGATATTAACAAAAAAGTAATAAAATGGCATAAAATAGTTTTTATAGAGGAGCTTTAATTAAACAAGTGCCCAAAGCATATTTCCTTTATTCAATCTTTAATAAATTTTATATCTAACAATAACGTCAGCTAACAACGTTCAACATTGAACTTTGAATGTAACAAATTAATATTTCTTTCCTTCCGTTAATATCCTTCTCCAGCACACACTAAATAAAAACACGTACATACAAAGCAAAATAGCACGCAACACTGCGGTAAAAAGACGATCTAAGAAGGCCTTTTAAAAGGCCTTTTAAAAGGCCTTATTAAGCCTTATTTCGCAAACACAATGACTTTTATGACCAGTGTTTACTGATACGTTATATACACATAAAGTATTTGATGTCAATCAGATTTTCTAAAAAGGGGTTCAGATTTATTCCACTATGCTTTTAAAAGACGGCTGTTAACAAAATGAGATTTGATTTAGATTTTAAAAAATACAAAAAAAAACAAATTCGATAACGCCAGTTGTTTTTCATTAGGATCTGGCTAAACTAAAATTTAAGATTAAAAATAAGGTTTTAAAAAAAGGCCTTGTAGAAGTAAAAGCCTGTTGAATTTTAACTCTGGATAACCTAATAAACATACATACATGCGTACAGAAATACATTTTCAATCAGACAATGGACAAAGAAAGTTTGTTTGGTACCTGATAGGAATAAAAAAAATGAAAAGAAAAATTAAATAAAACCTAACAAAAGCAAACACAGTTGCCAAACCAGAATGTACCAGAACATAAACGTACTTATAGAGTGATAAACCAACATCTATACATGCACACATACGCACATAATGGAAAATCTTCTTACTTTATATGTTTTTTTTTAATTTTCACAAAGATTTCATTATGTGAATAATAATCCGACATAAACAACTTTTCGATGCCAGGACCTTTTTTACATCTTATTATGCAAACAAATTGACAGAAATCAATTTTTTTAAATGAAACTATAATACAAATATTTAAATCAAATTATGTATCATAAATAGAATGTAGAAACCCTTGAGTGAGAATACAAAGTAACGTAATTAATTTTATTATTTCAGTTCTTTTCAGATGCCAGCATAATTAATATGGATACTTTGAATTAATGTCTTTATGTCACATAATTATTTTTCTATTAGTATTTTCTTTATAATAATAATGAATTAATAATCTCACCGAGTTTTATCAATCCTACTTTATGATAAATATAAATCATTTTCTGTCTACATTATGTCTGTTTATTTTTACTTTACATAGTGGGTCGATCTCAAAATTAATTCTAAAAAATATTCAGTTTGAGAGTAAAAACATTAACGTGTATAGTGTAATATGTAATAATGATCTTAAAGATAAATTTCAAATATTTTCTTTAATTATGTTTAGAAAATTATTAAGGGAATTTTGTGAAACTTTTTGTATTTAGATTTGTTTTCGTTTTACTTTGTTTTATACTGTATCAATGGTGTAAACGTAAAAAACCAAAATCATACGATTTTTTCTCTCTTTATTAAATACGAATGGAATTTAATTATACCCTTCACACACACACATGTGGTAAGGGTATATATAGGTTTGTCATTCCGTTTGTAATTTCTTTAATATTCATTTGCGACCCTATAAAGTATATATATTCGGGATCCTCATAGATAGGGAAGTCGATTTAGCCATGTCCGTTTATCCGTCTGAAATCAAGTTTACGTAGCTCCCATACGTTACCCAGGGTTGTATGTGGTATCAAACTTTTGGAAACGCTTTCGGTATTGAAAACTGGCAAGATCCATCAATAACCGGCT
>NDXZ01007404.1:0-13705 GCA_003055125.1 Paykullia maculata | reverse complement strand
TTTTTTTTTTTTTTTTTCTTTTAAGGATTATTTTTTTAATATTTGTTATTTTTGTTTTTCTTATTTCTATATTTCGCCGTATGTTGGTTTACTCGTATGTTTGGAATATTGGTTATGTTTGTCACGATTTAATGATTTAAGGATTAACATAGAATTTTCTACGTGTGCTAGAATTTTTTATGTGGTTGCTTTTTTTCTTTTTCATTTATCTTTTACTTCTTTTGTTATTTTTTTTTTTAATTAAAAAAAATATTTTTAAAATAGTTAAGAATAAAATAAATCAGAATTCCTAACATTTTCTTGGGATTTATGCTTTTTGCATTTGCCATTGAAATAAACCGAATGGTAGTTCTTAGGAATTTTGTTTGCAAAAAGTTGTTTATTCTTGAAAACATAAAGAGAAGGATTTCTAAATAGTCTTCTATTCTAAACCATATTTATTTATTATCGCCTTTTTTTACTCTTATGATAAATTAGTATTTTTTTTGCATTTAATTTTTGGATTGATTTTTTTTAATTATATCCATCTGTCTGTTTAAAACACATTCAAGGAAAAAATACTTGCCAAGATCCATAAAATTAAGCTGAAACATTTGAAATTGTCATCAAAAGTGAAGATATTAAAATCAACAAAATTGACTTTACACAGAAACAGTCATGAACAAAAATATAAGGCAATCTCCCAAATAAAAATTAGTAAACATTTGTTTTTCAAAAAATGCTTTTTAGCTTTTGCCTTAAAAAAAATATTTAAAATAATTATTTTCTGCCCAAAGATTCGATTTTTAAAAAAAGGCGGAAAAAATGCATAGATATAAGTTGTTTAGGGCCAAATTGTGCCATCTCAATAAATACTGTTTAACATAAATTGTTGTTTTGAATTCAAAATTCAAACTTAAAAACAAAAATAATTTCAGTAGGTTTACGAAACGTAACTTGCAAAGTATAGGCCTTCGAAATGGTGTCTGGTACGTCAGTGAAAATTATGTCACGCCAGTCGCAGAGGGTTAAGAAAATAAATTCTCTATTTACAAATAAATTTTTTCAGAAAGGAATGGTTTTAATAATTATACAAATTATTATATTTGGTTGTTTGAAAAAGTTTTTTTTATTAAAATTATGGTTTAATCCCAGTTGAAACATTGACCTGTTGCCATCTTTCTGGCAAAATCTGGATTTCATGCCAAAAAAACTGGTTTTCCTTTGATGCCAGACACGGTTTAAGTTAAGTTGTGATACCCTTAACTAAACTGTATCATGTTGCAATTAGATTGCTCTGCATCTGCTGAAACAAATGGTAGTAAGATAGGTTCGTTCCGGTCTGGGAGGTGTGAGCATCGTATTTGCCTGGCGTTTTTAATTAATTGATCCATTGTTCCTTGCAGGTCACAATCCGATGAAAACTGCTTTTATAGCGTTGAAGCAATATTTTTGACATGCTGAGTTGGTCTTTGAAATTTATCGGCTTCAGTTCATAAATAACTTTATTTCCTTGATTTAAAATAGATCCTTGCTTTTAAAGGCAGACATATACTGCTGTATTACTTTCGGTGATTTTGCAAACATTTCTTTGTATTTGATCTGGATCCTTTACGAACAATGCCTCCCTTTTAATTTCCTTATCGTTAAACTTTTGTGGCCTTCCCAAACGTTATTTGTCTCCAACAATAATTTGCTTGTCGTAATCTTCCACAAAAAATATGATAACATTTAGCAAAAGTAAAAATCCCCATAAAAACACTTGGTTTGGAAACAGTTCGCTATGCGCTAAATATTGTTGACAAATGTCTAAGCTATTCGATAAAAGCATCTGTATGACATCATTCACAACATATTAGATGTGGAGCCTTCTGTTTTTCAACAGCCAAATTTGAAAAGAAAAGTTTTTCTAGAAATACTATATGTGTGCATATTTTTTAATTAAAAAATTTAATACACTAATTGTTGGTTAAATACTCAGCAAAAAAGAATGCTTCCTCGGAAGCAGTTTTGTAAGCCAGAATGCAGTTGTGCACCTCTTCCACTTTTATAAAAGATTACATGATTTTTGTATGAGATTCCTCACGTAGAGGCTCTGCTTTAGAGCTCCTTAATTATATTTTTAGTAGTAGTAATGTTTGTTAAATTCAATGTTTGTAGAAAAGTTTGAGATAAAATTTCTTATTAATTTTTTTCAATTCTAATAATGAAAACCTTTTAAAGGTTTTCAATTTATGTGCGTAAGAATTTTTTTAAATCTTCCAATTTAATTCATAAACGATTTTAAAATTTAATGAAGGTTTATTAAACGAATTTAAAAATTAAAACAATTTAAAAATAAACAATTTTATCTATTTTTTAATTTAAATTGTCTTGTGTCTATTTCTGTCAGAATGTTTTGTTTAATATTTAAGTAAATCCACCGTTATTTTGCTACCATATTTGCCTTTATGAGCCTTTTAATTGCAAACACACTTTAAGCCATTTGCGGAATAGCAATGTTTTATTTACCTATATGTACCGTCATAATTTTTTTCCTTTCTCTTTTAAAAAATATATAAATTTTTCCTCCATTTTTATTATTTTGTTATTTCATATTATTTATTTATTTAAAATAAAGTTTGTAACGCGCCATATTTATTTGATAAACGGCGTCAAATTGTTTGCGATTGCAAATACACATGTTTATAGAGACTTAATTAAAACAAAACACACTCCTGCACCTCAATAAACATCGCTTAACTCTTTCTCTTAAAATACCTTTTTTTATATTTGCATTTTATTGTTGCTATTTTGTTTTTGCTTTTGGTTTTTTTTTTCTTGTTTTCTACATTTACATATTTAACACAAGCCAACTTGTGGGTTGTTTAAGTGGTCAAAGCACGTATTAAAGGGACAGCTCAGCATACAGCAAAAGTTAAAATTATATAAATATATATTTAATATAAAGTTTATATATTTAAAATATTATAGATTAAAAAAAAAATTTTTCCATTACGGGTTTATACTCTCTCATTTTCCACGTTTTACCTCTTTGCATTTAATAAGATTTCTCAGAGTAAATGCAAGTAGGCTTTTTTCTCTAACTGTATGTGTTAAAGAGTATGTGTACGTATGTGAGTGTGTTAATATTGGCTGTTTGTATAAGTTTTGTTATATTAGAAGTTTTTCTGAAGTTTTTCAATTGTATTGACCACAGAACCAAACAGGATTGTTAATTGAACAGTTGTCTGCGTTATTGTATTAAGTTGTTACTGTTAAGAAAACCAATTTAATTATAAATAAATAAAAGCGATCTGTAATAAGGAAAAAATTAAACAAACCCCAATGCTTAAAAAAAAACATTTATAAATATTTAATTTAAAAACAAAGAATATTTAAAGTTATATACATATGTATATAATAAATATATTTGAAATCAAATTTAATAAAAATGTAACTTTTTAGCAGGTGTTTTTCCAAAATATATTGCTACTCCAAAAAAAAAAACGTTTTTAAAAGTTTAGTGTTAAAAAAAACTAAAAAAGTATAACATCTTTCATTTCAAATACTGTTTAGTATTGTAACAAAAAACTAAATATGATTTTGAAAATGGATGAAATCGAAATGGAAACATTCTGTTGTGGTAAGTTTGAAGCAAAAAAAAATATTTTAATAATAAATAAACAAAAAAATTTAATTAAACTTTAAAAGCTGTTAATAAAATTTTTTTAAGCAAACTTTCTGAAATTTTTGAAACTATAACAAGTTTATAAGCAATTATTTAATAATATTTTTAGAAAATTTTGTATAAAATAAATTTAACAAAAAATGTTTGAAAATTATAATAAAAAAATTCTTGATATTCCTTAAAAAAATTACGAAATAAAAGTCAATTGAAATAATTGATTTAATATTTTTTTAATAAAATTTAGTGCCCATTTCTTAAAAATTTTCATAAACGAAAAGTTTTTTTTTTTTGCTAAAATTCTTGAAATAATTTTAAAAACTTTCTATAATAAAAATATTTGTTACAAATGATTTTAAATTCCCATTTGTTTTTATCGAAAAATTTGTATCAATATTTAATTTTGCTATTAAAATGTTTTCTTTAAATAAAAAATTAATTAAATTTTTTTTAAAAAATTATTGATTTTTTTCTAACATAAATTTGAAAACAGAAAAAAATTAATATACAGTGCGACCTCGCTTAACGCAACCACAACTCCTCGATTATTGCAACTCGTAAACTCAGTTATCGCAACTTTTCCCTAAAAATGATAACTGTGTTATTTTTATTTACACATCTTTTTATACATACATACATATTTCGAAATTGAAAGCGAAGACGAGATCGAAAATGTTGACCCTACTCCTATTGATTATTTTAACGTTTCTCATCAATGGGCCGAGGAAAATAGATTAGCCTTAAAAGATAGCATGTTTCTTCAAAATCTTCGTGAGATTCCAGAGCAGAAAAATATTTCATGTTATAAAACACAGTCAAAAATTATAGATTTTTTTACATTTAAGTTTAAAAATTCAAATCTGTATATCCGTTGTACATTAGAATGTGTATTTTTGTTATTTATTTGTAGTGTTTTTATGTTTTTTTTTTAAATGAAATTAAAGAGTTTATTTAAAAAAAATAATTTAAGTGTGTGATAAAATTTCTTTTTTTTTAAAATAAAACCATAAAAGAGAATTAGCGCCCAAAAAATTGAGACTCGGTTATCGCAACAACCTCAGTTTTCGCAACGGCCAAATTTTCATATAAACAGAAATTTCATAAACAGTTTTTATTTGCAATTATTCAGCAATTTATTGTAAATTTTTCTTAAGTTGAAAAATTAGCAAATAACAAAATTAAAATGTAAATACAAATATTTGGCCAATTCATAACCTCTGTTGTATCATAGTAAGTTGTTAAAAGTAAAATATTTTTCAAACTAAAATTTCTAAAAACCAAAACAAAAATCTATTTAAAAATTTTTACAAAATATGTACATACCTTCATCGATACAATGATACAACATAGGTTGTTAATTGGCCAAATGTTTTTAACTTTTTCAGAAATAAACATGTTTTTTCTAAAGCTTCTTTAATAGAATTCAAAGTTTGAACTACCCCAAAGAACAAAGGAGCATTGATTTATGCATTGATTTACTTAGTATTTTATTTATGTCATTTTAGTGATTTTGAGACGATTGGTCGGTTTTCTTTACAAACAGGGTTTAGGATATTTTTTTATATGTTACAAACATAAGTACAACACATATGATTTTCATTCCATCTATAGTGCTGTAGGGTATAATAAAATTAAAAAATAAAACTATTAATAGTTAAACACAAAATCATGTCTAGACATCAAGCTACGCTTAAGATTTTAATTATATCATTAACAAAAAATAAAAATGAGAAAAAATCAAATAAAAGTCTTAAAAAAACTAAAAGGGGGGCCACATAAGCATTTAAAAGAAACATCCCCCCATTTGAATTTTCAAACAGATGTGCAGTATTTTTTTTTGTTTTTTTTTTTTAAGAAAACTAAGCAAAGGTACGTGCTTTATAGGCAAGTTGTTTTAAGGAAAAAACTATTTAAAAATTTCCTAGCATTATTTAGAATTTGAAATTGAAATAAAAGCGAAAAAAAATAATAATAATTCATGGTACGTGTTAAGGGATTAGTTTAAAAATACAAGTACACGTAGATACTTTATAAATTTAAAATAAAAAATAACATAAAAGAAGATCTTTGATTGTTTTATTTCTATTTGTTGTAACCAAATATGAAAATTATTAAGGAAAAACAGAAACTAACAAGTACACGTTGCAAAGTGAGGGAGTATTTAGTAGCAGGGTTAGAGAAAGAGTCAGTTATAACAAAAATCGTGTGTTCGTACGTATGTACATGAAAAAAATAAAGAAACGCACCGGAAATTGTTGATACAGTAAAAACGCAATTTATTCAAATTTATGCTGAAGGTTTTTATGCTATTAAAGCATAAACTACACATACACACATGCATATACTGGCACTCTTATAAATACATATGTACTTAAATTGCATACACATACCTACATACATACATATACATATATTCTCCACACACTAACTTTGTAACTTAAATAATACTTGCTTGTGTTTAGTTTAGTTAGTTGATTGTTTTATAACAATTGTTTTTTTGTTGTTGTCTCTGTATTAGTTAATGAAAGATAAATAATAAAAATCATTTTTGATCATTTTATTGTAATGTAAGCTTGTGCATGTTGCATATAGAGTTGCCAACCCATTAGCTATGGAAATAAAAAAAGTTTATTTTATATTATTTTTTTTTTATTGTCTCCTTTCTGGGCGGTCTTTATAACAGAAAAGAAAACAAAAAATAACAACATTAAAATACATCATCCATATTTTTGTCAATCATTTTTCAGCATTTTCAGCATTTTCTTATTTGAGTTCGTGGATGTCTTTTAATATTTTGTAATGTTTATTGCGTCGTGTTCGTATATTTGTTGTCTGACATTTGCTGTTGTTTTTGTGTTCTTTTGACATTAATGTTTTATTGTAAATGGTAAATGTTAAACAAATGTTTTGTTTATACACACTTCTCGTAAATATCTGTGAAGCTTTATGTTGTCTGGTTCGTTAAAGGAATAAAGGAGGGGGAGGGAATACGTTGGAGCAAATGTCGAATTTGTATAGGAATAAAAATTATAGAAGAAATAATTAGTTGCATTTAATGTACGTTGCTTAAGTAATTCCCAAATAAGTATGGTTTTACTTAAATAAGCTTTAAAGCTTAAGTAAAATTTAAAGCTTTAATAAGCCTTAAAGCCTAAATGCACATACATACATAAAAGCTTTAAAGAATAAAGAGACTTGTTAAATTACAATTTTCTTATACCGTTAAGAAGCTTTTTACTAAAAAAATTTTAAAGCTTAAATGTTTTAATAAACTCGGCTAATGTTGGGAAACTTACTTTTTCAGTATATTCTTTAATTATTAAAACAAACATTAATTTCCTCATAATGAAGAAATTTAAAAATGAACTTGAGCCAGAATAAATAGAAAAATTTGTTTTAATAAACTCTACAATTTATGTGACACTTTAAATTACTTCTAAATTGATTTAAAGAGTCCTTAATTCGGACGCTCGGACGGATCTTTAAAGTCCTTCACCAATTACGTAGTAGATTTGTGCTTGCCAAAGGTGAGCACCTAATGACAAAAAGCTTTCAATCTTAAATCTACTTTTTAACAAATTTTTTTTTTATTTAAGCTACAACTAACTGTTTATCGGCTAGGATTATTAGATGAATTTTGCAAAACTAATTTTAATAAAATCCTTTTTAAAAGAAAAAAGCTTTCGCCTAAAACTTTTTACAAAAAGCGGCTCAAAAATCTTGTTAATATATTAAGCATCTTTTAAAGCTTTTCTATTTGAATAATGCATTCAAAAATAAAGTACTAAAAAGCTTTAAAATACATACATTTTACCTGTCTTAATTTGAATTATCATATACAAAATTTAAATTTAATTATTTTTCTTAAAATTTCTAATGAAATTATGATGCGTGTAAAAATACATAAAATCACTTTGTCATTAGTAGCATTTCAAAAGCTCTTAAAACTATTTTAAATGTTTTATTAAAATTGTTTTAAAAGCAAAAGAATTTGTTTGTTAAATAAAACTTAAGTTAAATGCAACAGGAAATAGCTTATTTACAAAAGCGAACAGAAAAAAAATTAAAATAAAAATTATTTTAACTTTTAGTTGTAATAAAAACTTTATACAACATCATCGTCATCAACAGTAGCAGTAACAGCCTCATTAAGCGCATGATGTATAAATTATGAGCACTAACGAACATTCCAGCATAAATAAAACCGAAAAATACAATTAAAGCGACAAGCGAAAAACTGCAAGGGAAGTTCAAAAACTGTATATTGAAAATATTTAATATTAAAATTTGTTCTTAAAAAATTTTAAATACTTATTCCAAGTCCTAACGTTTTCATTGTGTTTTTACATCATTTTATCAAAGTAAATATTAGAGCACTGGAGCATTTTTTTTTAGACTGACGGTGTCTTACCAGTAGCAATAGTAGAATCATAAACTTCTCACTCCATAGACCAGCCAAAAAAAAGGCAACCAATTATAATAAATCTAATATTAATGCTACTTGTACTTTGGCTGGCGATGATGACGACAATGATGAAGATTATCATTGGATTTTTTTTTGTCTTTACCTCCTCAATCGCAGCCAGCAGATGTGTTAAATTATGGAATGTTTTGAATTTAATAGACAATTTATTGTATATTCTTTTGTTTTTATTTAAGAAGAGAGAAGAGGGATCAAAATATTTATTTGTTTTTTTTTAGATTCTTTGGTACAAATTTATATTTGGAAAGGTTGAAGTTAAATAAAAGTGAAAAAAACTTTTAAAAGATATTGTTCATGCAAAATCTGGTCGCAATATTTTTAAGCAAACCAATGATGTTAAGACAGAATTTAATTTATTAATTAATTTTTAATTAGTTTTACTATTGAAATGAATTCGGGGTTTGAATAGGATTATTTTTTATTTAACAAAATACTTTTTTTAGATTAGAATTTATTTTGAAAGAGACATAAATAAGTCAATTTGTTTGGAATCGATATGTTTAACGTTTTGCGCTTTAAATTCAACAATTGTTTCTGATGTTATTAACATTACTTGCTTTTAAAAAATGTCCCCACTTTTCGATTCTTGGAATCAAAAATATTGCCAATTTCGTAAGCGCAACCGGGTTTAAGGCGAACCGGTGTATAAATTTCGAAGGTATAAATTGTAAATTTATTAAACATGTTTATTATAAAAATTATTAGAAAAATAACGAAAATTCTTTATTAAGAAAATATACTTCAATATTTTGACATTTATTAAATATATTTATCAAACTATCATTTTATAAAAATGTTTAAACAAAGTTTCTACTTCCTAAATGAAGTAGCCTTAAATATATACTTTTGATTTTCTTTTTTAAAAAAAGTTATGTTGCGTTTCTTATTTATAGAACTTTTAAGAAACTTTTAATGTAAATATTTTTTATAAAACAAATTTTTTTTTATTTATCATTTTTAAAGATGATCGAAAATGTTTGCTTAAATATTTAACAACAAAATATTGCAGTAAAGATGCGCATTCTACTCTATTTTAATGTTGAGCCAAATAAAAAATTAATAGGTTTTTTTTAATATCTATGACCCTTCACACACCAGAACAATATTTAGTCCAACAATTTTTGTTCTTTTCAAGCACATACGAGATCAATATTAACCGGCATAATATCTATACGTATACACAGCTTTGCCTGTATTAGTGTATTTTTTATTGAGCCGTGCTCATTTCTAGTGCATGTATTAGTTTTGTGTTGCTAGTGCGGGGTTGAAGCTGATTGTAAAATTACGCCTCAAAAATATCTTCCCCTTCGCCTCTCTTGCCAATAAGCTAATTTTGTTCGACTAAATATTGTTCTCGCCTGTGAAGGGCCTATAACTCTGAGTCCACAATTTTTTATAAATTCTGTTTCTGCTATTTTATTTGAAACGTCATATAAACATACCACCAACTTTAAATTAAAAGAAGAGAATCAGAAACAAAAGAAAATTGCAAAGAGAGTCATTTGCAATTTAAACAAAGAGCCACTGTTAAAGAGATGTACCAGGGTAACTGGAAAATAGATATAATGGGTGATAACTGCCGAAGCATTCAGAACAGTATTTCTGAGTCAGCTCAACTTAAAGAGAAAAAGCATAATTAGTTTTGCGTCATATAATATAATTTTTATTTTTCCCCCGGTCAATAATATTCATTTTTAGTAACTAAAGCTGCAAATGAATAGTGGCCTTAAAATAAAGGATCATAGAAAGTCATAAGAAAAATTCTCAACAAATTTGTTTTTAAGCAACATTTCTAAAAAATTCTATCAAAATATATATATTTTTAGACATTTCAAACACCCAGATCATTTTATTTAAGAATATTTAAAATTTACCATCCAAATAACGGGCAAAGAATACAAACAAGTTTTAAATTGTTCATTTTAGTTTAAAATTCTTAAAAGATTTTTTCTTTTTCAATTTTCTTTACAACTTTACAAACTGTTAGTTG
Organism: Paykullia maculata; assembly: GCA_003055125.1. NCBI lineage: Eukaryota > Metazoa > Arthropoda > Insecta > Diptera > Rhinophoridae > Paykullia > Paykullia maculata. The sequence continues at coordinate 3,586 of NDXZ01007404.1, read as the reverse complement.
CATTACATTTACGATTGTTTAAAAGTGTATTATTGAATTTGAACACACTGCCGCGCACCACTTGTGAAGTACTGGGGCATGTCTTTCAAATGTCTTAGATTGGCGGTTTAGTGGTTGCTGTTGCTGGCATGTTCTTCAACACATTCCCCTTTATATGTGCAACAATTCAATTAAAAACAAAACGGTTTGATTTTATTGTTAGTGTTTAAAGGTTTAATAGACTTGTCTTAATTTTAATGGCTTCTCAATTGTTTATTATGTAAATGAAGTGGTTGCGTTGGAAAATCCAAACTATTTTCCAAAACGATTATGGTTGCTTAATGAATAATTAATGGATGAGTGGAAGAAAGTCATAGAACATTATTTTTTTAAAGAAATTTTAGCACCTACTCTATTTTAAAATAAATTATTTACTTTAAATTAAGTCATTTTACCATTTTGCTTTATTTTATTTTGAAACTTTAATACTTTTTCTTAAAAAAGAAAAATAAAACAAATTCTAGGTAATTTATTAAAATGTCACCTATAAAAAAAAATTTAACCAAAAACTTAATCCATTTAAGCAGTTCCTATTAAAAACCATCCGAAAAAACACGACAACACAGGAAACGACAATTATTCAAACACGCATCAATGGCACAGTTTTTTAATTCGATTTGATGTTTTAACACCCAAAAAATTATCACTCATCAAATAAAGTGATAAAAAAATCACACATTTGATGTTTAAAAACCCTTTAAATCATTTGATTTAAATTTATGAACTGATACTTCTTAAAAAAACAAAATAAATATTTCAACCAAAAGCAAAATTACAGATTAAGTTTTAGTTTTAGCTGGAAATGATTTTTGGTTGGGGGAAGATTTAAAATACACTTTTAAAGATTTACCTTAAAAACGAAATATTTTTTAACTTAAAAAATCAGGGCGTTTTTTATTTCATTAAAAAACAGGAAAAGCTACTAAAAATTGATTTATAAATGTTTTTAATTTGGTGTTTTTTTTAATGCTCAAAATTATTTTTAAAAATGTTGTCTATTTGTCACATAAATGTCTTCATAAATTTTCATCCAGTCTTATAACTTAAGTAAAATTTGTGACAATTTCGTGTTAAATTTTTTTGAGTGTAAATAAATTTTGCTTTATTTTTTGTTGCTTATTTTTACTATGCAAATGCATTTGAAATAAAAACTATGTTCATGTTTTTTAACATAAATATTTAATGCGGAAATTTATTTTTTGATATTCATGAAAATTATTAAAAAGTGGAAAAAAATTTACACATGGTAGATTCTGAAATTTATTTAATATTTAAGGAGTTAGAAATTAAATTTAAAAAAAAACTGGCTTCACATTAATTAATAGCAAAAAATCATTTTAATAAAACTTCTTTATAATTTATTGTTTAAGGCAACTACAAAAAAAACTGTATAAGATGGTGCTAAAGTACTTCTTATTTTTAAGAACAACTACAAAAAAAAACTAAAATAAAGAAGTACTTTAGTTTGTTTAAAATAAATTTCAAACATTTGCTACCTGCTGTACAACAAACACTTGAGTAAGGATAAAAAGGCCACACTTGGCCTAACATCTGGAATAGATTTTTACATTAAAAAAAAACAAAACACTTGAAAAAAGAAGTAATAAATTCAAAGTGGTAAAGAAATTGATACTTTATAGAAAATTATTTTTTAAAGTATTAAGATTGAATATTTATGATTTCAAACAAAAAGCCGAAGAAAATGTTTGGCTGTTAACAATTTTTTGAACGAAAAAATATTTAGAAAATAAATTTAAATAATAATTTTTTTACTATAAACAAAATTGTTTAACTTTTTTTGATATTCACATTTTTAGAAACCAAAAAAAAAATTTTTTATCTTTTATATTCGAAATTAGAAAGAAATTTTTACCATAACAATATCAACAAAAATTGTACATTTTTCCAATTTTTAGGCTCTAAACAATATTTTTAAAACGTATAATTTTTTCGAACTTAAGTTCGAATTTTCGAACATTATAAAAACCGTGTATTTTTTTATTATTTTTTTTTAATAAATGCAAAAACAAAGTTTATTGAACATTTTGTTAAACATTTCAATGCTCGAATAGCGAAAAAGGGTGAAAAGGACTTCTAAAAGCACGTTTTTACGTTTGGAATTTAAATACGAATTTTTAAGCATAAAAGAGATTTCTATATTTTTTTTTATTATTATTTTGTTTAGTTCAAATCTTAAAACAGACGTTAATTTTATATTTGGTCCTAAGCATTTTGATATTTCGTAAATTTAAGATATTTATAAATCTCGGTTTTAAATTGTTATTATTTAATTTCTTGAATTTTTCAAACTTAATTTTGAATTCTCACCATTTTTAAACACTTTTGAAATGCAGGTGGCCTTATAAAACAAATAGTTAAAATAAGTACAAATAACTTTCTAGGTGATTTAAAAATATTATTATTAGTAAAACGCATGAATTTCCATAATAACCAACAAAAAATTGCATTGAAAAAAGTTACCCCTCAAACTTTAAACCCGTTTGTGAAGTGCAGTGAAACCTAAAAATGTTTATGTTCATTAACTTAGTTTAAATATATTTTGTTTTATTAAATTATAAAATAGTTTTAGTTTAGAAAAATAAAACACTTTATCTCGAGTTAAGAACAACTGGTGTGAAGCCAAACGTTAAATAGATTTAAACATAAATTTATATAAAATTTAATTTACTGTTTTTAGGTCAGTCATCAACAACACTTTTGATGATGGTTGCTTTTGACTTTCATGAGAACGTTGTTTAAAAAAATTTTTTTTAAATAATTTATATGCGTTATTTAGAGGGAGGATTAGGTTTGGAAAAAATTTGATTTTTCAATAGTTTAACGCAATTAAATTAAAAAAAATATATTTTTTTTTGAATCTCATATTGTTAATAGATTCTTCGATTTTTTTCGCGCTTGTTAAAAACAAGTAAGAGCGCTATATTTGGCTGTGCCAAATCTTATATACCCTTCACGTGTATTTACGTAAAAAAAACCGCGTCCGTACAACATCGGGGGCTGAGAAAAATTGATTTCAACAGACGGCAGTCGTTTTTTTTTTGGCTTATATCTAGGTCAGTTATTAAGCGATTTTTCTCGTTTTCAATAGCAAACATCTCAGGAGAATTTCTGATTGTTTGATACTACTAACGCATCCGTAAGACATCGGAGTGCTGAGAAAACTTGATTTCAACAGACGGACAGACCTACAGACACACAGACAGACAGACGGACATGGCTCAATCGACTTCCCTATCTAAAAGGATTCAGAATATATATACTTTATGGGGTCGCAAATGAATATTGTAGAAATTTAAAACGGAATGACAAAGTTATATATACCCTTGTTACCTCTGGTGAAAATTTTTGTTCAGACACAATGAGTGAATTCAGCTTAAAACGTTTTTTAATACAACTTTAAAAATATTTTGTTTATAAATCTAAAGACCTTTAAATTTATTTTTACGGGCGTTATTATCAAGAAATAAACATTTTCGACCGAAATTGATTAACTTATAAAATGTGGAATGTCGATAAATACAACGAA
>NDXZ01007387.1:0-10358 GCA_003055125.1 Paykullia maculata | reverse complement strand
GGAATTTGTGATAATTATCATTTAAGGGTTATACAAAATAAAAACATTTTTGTCATTGTTTTTTAAATCAGCAATTTTAGAATAGCTTTGCTTACATGAATGCATATTTTGTTTAAAAAATAGCCAAGCGTAAGTATAAAAAAAATATATATATTTTTTTTTTGCTGTTTATTTTATTTTTAATAGCACAAAGAACATGTAAAAAATATACATGTATATATACATTTAAATTTTTTTAAATTTCGTATTCTCCCAGATCCCAGATCAAAGACAAGAAAATTGGGTTTTGACAGGATAATTAATTTTTAACATGGGTAAAATAAAATATTTGCTGTCACCTGCAATTATGAAGGCGATTTTATCAAAAAGTTAGAGTAAATAGATTTAACTTAAAAAATGTAAAAGTAAGGAAGTCTATTATTATTCTAATATTAAAAAAATCTATACAATAAAATATTTTAAAACCAGAAAAAATATTCTTTAAATTAAAATCCACCATTAACACCTGGTCTGTCACCAGCCTTTATAAGGACGTTGACAAACTTTTTTAGCCAATTTTAAAGTACTCACACCTAGATATTTAAAATTTGTTGGACATTTGTCTAATCTGGATGCAAATTTTGGCCTATTTTTGACTGATTTCAATTATGTGTTCCTTAAAATTGCATCATAAGCTATCGGCCCTCCAACTAAATCACCTTATTCTCTCTGATAATTTTGCCTTCTTCTTTTCATTTTTCTTTCTATTCCTATTTCTTTGGTTGTATAAAGCTTGGGTTTTAACATTCGACAAAAATTTTAACTCAATAAATAATAATATTAATTTACAAATTAAGAGAATAAATATAATATTAATATATGTTAGAACTGTTTTATTTTTTCATTACTGAATAGTCGTACTTAAATTAAGAAAATGTTCATTTACTTTTTATATTAGGATTTGATTATCATTTACATATGCAGCAAAATTTGATTCAACACAGTCCTCTAATTTTATTAAGAAAAAAGTTTTAAAAGAAAAAAATATATTTCTTGAAACCGCTCTATTGTACATAAAATATTGTATAGGAAAAAAAGACTTTTTCAAAATACATACACATACATATGTACATCTATGTACATATATGTGTGGATATATGTATGTATGCGCAAGTATGATTTCTAGATATAACAGTCTTATTAGGAGTGACATTTCACTGTTTTGCTTATAAACATATTTTTCGAAAAGCATGAATTTAGGTTTGTGTGCATTTGAATAAAAAGCTAAAACACACAACATGTTTTAAACATAAGTACATATGTATGTATTAAATATGTAAATAATACGGTTTTTCGTTTTCTCAAAACAAAAAACAAAAAGTTGAATGACAATAAGTTATGTATTCATATAATAATAAAATATACTTTAAACTGTCAACTTAAATTATATTTAATATATGTACGAAAGTAAAGTACCGACGTTTAAAAAAAAACCCCCAATAATCTTTCAAAAAGAATTAAACGTTTAGGGAAATTGAAAAAAATTAACAGTTTTGAAAACTTTAAAGCTTTCCGCCAAATTCATATAAATTTTGAAGCAACTCGGAATAGACACAACATCCACATTCTAGTAATATTTTAACTATTTGGCCACACAAAACCAATTCTAATCATGTAATGTCAATATAAATATGTACATATGTAATAAAATAAAAAGTTTTTCAAAACAAAAGATATTTTACCTTTGCCAATATTTGACAAACTATGACATGTATTTATAAATTTTTAATGTTTATTGATTTAAAAATTCTTCAGAAGATTAGTTTTGTTACATATTTTACAAAATATTGCAAACAGTTGAATATCCTGTCAGAAAAGAAACAAATGTACAGATATTTTTGTAATCAATAAGCTTATGATAGTTGAACAAAAATAAAATTCTTTGACACCTACTACAACAATAAAAAAATTCAATATAGAAAAATTAATTTTGAAAAAAGTAATCAAATACAATAATCAATTAAAGGACAAGAAGCAAAAGTAAAACAAAGCAACATACAAAACAAATTAAATTAAATAAAATTAAATAAAACTAGATTAAAATAATATAAAATTAATTTAAAAATAAATAAAAATATTATAAAATAAATTTTAAAAAAATTAAAAATTAATGAAATCAATTTAAGTAACGTTTCTTAATTTTTTAAAGTTGCAAAACATAAGACATAAATCAAAAATATTTTTCTTTTTAATTGAAAACATCAATAAGTTATTGTGATCATTTTATGTTTCAAACGTTTTTAATCCTTGCTTTTAATTAAGCCCAAATGACCTTTAAAACTTATTTACACGTGACTAATTTTTAAATAAAAATGACCAACGAAATGTATTGTTAAATCTTTTAACCTTTTTTTCAATAATTTTTATATTTCTTATATATATTTTTTATCTTTCCCTACATATGTATGTTCTTAAAAAAATTTTAAAAGAAAAGTTCTATTTATAAAAAAGAATAATATAGTGATTAATAGAATATTAGAAAATTCTTTATATTAATTTTTCATATATAGAAAGTACTTGTAAGACTTTTGTAGGTGCTTCTAGATATAACGTAAAATTATTTTATATCTCACCGTATTGATAATAGAAATACAATTATTTAAAAAAAAAAATTTGTTTACTTAAAAATCTTTAAAAAAGAAATTATTACACCCGCTAAAATATAAATGCACATAAACTTTTACCCAGGTGTGTTATTGAAAGAGCATTTGTATACTTCTTATAAGTTTAATGTAGCATAAGAAATATATAAAAAAAAAATAAAGAAAAGCAGTTCAAGCGTAAAGTAAAATGTCATAACTAAAGACATAAAAAATATACTTCGTATTAGTTTCAATAAAAATGACGACAATTTTCATAAAGTATTTACTGTTGTTCTCATAAAGTTTCTTAAAGAGGGCAAGTGAGAGGATGTAATAGGGAATCGAGAGTATTTAAATATGAAAAAGATATATAGAAGATTGTCAGGTATAAAAAAGAAAAAAACATTTAACTCTACACAAATATTTTCTAAACAAACAAGCAAATAACTTTTAACTAGATTATGCTATTTGTAGGTACTCGTACACCTTCCATCCAATCTCTCCCCCTCATATTACTCTTCTTTATAACAAAGAAAAGAAAATTCATATTAGAATTTTCTTTATATCCAATAACTTTTTGTTAGTTTGCAAATTGTTGTCGGAATGTGTTTGCTTGTATTTATTTATTAGTTTTTTATTGTTATTCATTGCTTTTGCTTGTTAGTTTTGATTGTTGTTGTAAAGTTTCTCAGACTTGTTATGACTTTTCTTTCTATTGTTTCATATTCATATGATATTTTGTTGAATTTTTCATTGAACTTTGATTGTTGTTAAATATTAAAATAAATATTTATATAATAATTTTGTGCTTATGACATCATATTAGATATTTAGTAAAGAAAAATAAATAAAACTAATAATAAAATAAAAAAAAAACTAAGTAAAAATTAATTGGGTAGCCCTTACAAGGATAAAAGTTACATTTTTTAATACTTTTGCTTGTTGAAAAAATAGATTTAAAAAAGTTTTGTAACAGCCGATAAATAATTTATGAATAGTGCCACGTTAAAATTTTATAAACTAAGCCTGCAAAGTCTTACCTTTGCTGTTTATATTATATTCAAAACCTCATAAGATTAAGACTTTGGCATGCCGACGAAATCACAACGTCTTGGAATTATAAAACTTCTACATGCCCAAAGATTTAAGACACCAAGTTTTTGTATCAAAATTAAATTTATTTTTATATTTCTATGTTAAATATTAATATTCCTTCTCATTTTACTCATATAAATTTCGCACTAAACGATATTGGTTGCAGACTTACGAAATTTTGTATGGCCCTACTACTTGTTTTCGTTTTTTGAATTAGATATCTTTGGCTTTTTATTTCAGTATCAACAAAGTCAGTATTATTAATTTTATTTTATTTTTAAAAGCAAATTATAAATCTGCACAAAAAATTAAAGTTTCAAATTTTTTATTTCTTCTTTTCACCCAATTTGAGTTTTTTTTTAACAAAACATTCCTGAGAAATGAAAATAGAAAAGTAATTTTATTTACAATAAATTGCATTTTTCTTAACAATTATATCTATATTTTTTAACATAACAGCAAACTATTGATTTCTATAATAAAAGCAATTCTACTTCTTTTTCGTTAAACTAAAACTGATTTTATAAAATTTATTTTTTTATATCATGTTTAAAAATACCTGCTGCCAAAATACACAGTTTTTAAACTATTTTTTATACTCGTTCATTCAAATTTGGCCATCGACAATAATGTATAATATTTATTATGCCGAAACCAAGTGTTAGCTAAGGAGATGCACAAGCACATTTACTAATTTGTCATCACTGAAGAGTTGTTACACTCTCAAACATAAAGCGTGATTTTTTAAGAGCTATAGGAAAGTTTAAAAAAATCACATAAAATTCAGAAAAATTCATGAAATCTTTGTTTGAATCGACAGTACGGTCCATATAATTTAATGTTTGAAGATTATTTCATGCAAATGTTGACCGTGACTGCGCCTCAAATGGTCCATCCGCTTAGTCCAATTTTGGCATACTCTTTCCAACATTTCGGCCGGTATCTCATGAATAAATGATTTAATGTTGTCTTTCAATGCGTCAATTGAAGCGGGCATGTGTGTATAGACATGAGTTTTAACATAGCCCCACAAAAAAAAAGTCTAAAGGCGTTAAATCGCATGATCTAAGCGGCCAATTGACCGGTCCCGAACGTGAAATTAAATGTTCTCCGAACTCGCCTCTCAATAAGTCCATTGTTAAGCGTGCTGTGTGGCATGTGGCACCGTCTTGTTGAAACCACATGTCATGCAAGTCAAGCTCTTGCATTTTGGGCAAAAAAAAGTTGGATATCATTTCACGGTAGCGCTCACCATTCACAGTTACGTTACGATTCGCATCATCTTTGAAGAAGTACGGTCCAATGATGCCACCAGCCCATAAACCGCACCAAACTGTGACTTTTTCTGGATGCATTGGTAGCTCTTGCAATGTTTCTGGCTGATCTTCGCTCCAAAATCGACAATTCTGTTTATTAACGTACCCATTGAGCCCAAAATGAGCTTCGGAAGAAGCGCGCGATGAACTTTCTTAACAGAGCACGCATTTTGATAATAAAACTCAATAATTTGCAAGCGTTGTTCGTTTGTAAGAAGATTTGACAGTGAAACAAAACACGAAACGTGCGTCAGCTGTTTAAACGAGTGTTGCCAAAAAGATAATAGCTAAAAAATCACCCTTTATAAAAAATTTTAAAAAAGTTTGTATTAAAATTGACAAGAAAATAAAACAAATTCGCGTTGTACTTGATTGTGACCGAATGCCAATAAAAACCATTCGTATTAACTTTTAGTAAACATTTTACTTGGGATTTTTGTGTGTGGGAGTTCTTAAAGATTTCTGCTTATATCGTAATCGTTTAAATGTAGAATAGATTGTATACACCTAAAAAAATTAATTATCAACAATTTAGGTAAAAAAAATTGTAATACAATGAAATCAGCTTATGCTTATATTTAAGGTTTTTTGCAAACTTTTGCATTTTTACTCTTAAAATAATATTTTGGGAAAAAAAACGGACGAACTCTTTACGTTTTCTTTTTATTGATGAAACTCTTTATTAACTTTTATTGTTTGCTTTACACCTAATAAGTTGTAATATATATTGCATTACAGTATTTTCCGTTAAGAAGCTTAATTTTCAACTATTTGTTTTAACTAAAATCAGTTATTTGTCTTACAAAGTAGAAAACAATCGACCAAATAGGATTGTTTTAAGCTTAACTTTTTTGCTTTTATGCAACCTTTTGGTGATTGCTAAAGAAAAACATAAAATACAAAAAAAAACTGAATGGAAAAAAGTAAAAATCACACAAATCGTGGATATTTTTTGAAAGAGCAATCAATGACCCAATTCCTTACTGACGGTTTTGTTGGCTAGCAGTATCAATAAAACACATACACACACACTTTCTAAAAAATTTTTCGTAGCTTTTGCCAAAAACTACAAAAATAGATATAAAATAGTTTTACAAAAGTGTAGTTGCAAAAAAGTAGTATGACTTGAGAGCAGCCACTAAAAATAAAAACTTGATTGAAAGTTTCTTTATCCAATATTTCTTGGCAGTTTAGTTAAAAGCTGGCACTAAGCCACCTGCAATTTTCTTCAAATATTCGGTTGTTTGTTTTTTTTGTAGGATGGTTCTATTTAAATGGATTTTAATTTATTGTTGATAAATCAAAAAATCATTATTTCACTTTCTCTGTCGCATAACAAATACTTTATGAAAATTGCTTGCAGTTTATTTTTGTTCTTTATTTTTGTTAAGCATTTTCTACTGCTTTAATTATTAAACCTAAGAGATTTCAATAAATTTAATTGAGTAAATTAAATGCTGCTTTAGCGCAAAAAATGGCATAAATAAAATTAATTAATAATAAAATTAACAAGGGCTTAAATTACATTCATAAATACCTATGTATTTATGCACAAATTGATACAAACACACTCACGCACATAAAATGTTCGGTTTAGTGCATTAAGCCATTTACATAATTGTTTATTTATTAATATGAGCGAGTAATTGTGTTTCCGGAACGTGCATATATGTGTGTATACAATGAATATTGATATAAACATTTAGATTTGCTTTCGTATTTTATCATTGTTTTTAACTTAGGGTATGGAAAAGATTTAATTCCAAAGAAGTTAGCCAAAACTTTCAGGCTTGAGTACTTGTATATTATACCCAATTCCACAATAAATGTATGTATATAATAAATAAAATTATTTTTCCTAAATGTTTTTTTTTATTGAGATTCAGACATAAGACATTTATATCCCTAACCCTTCTGACACGAACTTTAAAGTCAAACAACACTTAAACAACAAAGTTGGGGTTTCGCAATTTCCTTCAGGTAAATGTTATCAAAGGATTTTTATTATTTTAAGCTTTCCTAGTTTGTTTGGATTGGAGTCACCGAAAGTCAAATAGTGCATATCCTACTGATAAGGGTTACCGTATATACATACATAAGTTAAAGCATTTTGTATAGAATAAGTAAAGGTAAGATTATCTTTAAGATTAGAATTAATTAATGAAGTACATACACAAACAATTTGTATTTTACATTATAATAACAATCTTGGGAATCCCCGAACTACAATGCAAACCATTGTATTGGTATTCAAACCGTAACAAAAAAATTAACGTACATTGGTTCGCGGGTACCCTTATCAGGAGTCTTCGTACAAAATAGTTGTCAGTACGGTTAGGGATATAAGAGGTGAAGTTATTGGGGCAAATATTTTTCGTTTTATTAACGTTAATATTCATACATATTTTTTTCACCATTTTTAATTGATTTCTATTTTTTCAACGTAAGCAGTTGAAATGAAATCAGCATGTTTTGTTAATGTTGGTTTTATTAAAAAATATTTTTATAATTATGTACAACAGTTACATGCTCCAATAAGCTCCAGCATAATTTTTTATCAAAAAAACAGAAAAAAATTAATATCATTTTAATTAAGTACTTTTATGAGTCTTAAAGTATTATTAAGGAAATTTAAAAATCTATATTGGTTTTAAATTTAAATTTGAAAATAAAAATAAATAAATGAAAGATGACTGAGTCATGAATGTAAAAGTGCCATTCCTAGAAGATATTCCTAAAAGAGCTAATAGAAATAATTAGCAGAAAAAAATTGTGGACCAAATTAAATTAAAATATATTTTAAACTGCATACATATCTCTTTTAGACCGTATTGATAAAAGTACAAAATATTTAAATATGATAAATAAAATTAACATGATTTCATATCGTTTAATTCTCTTACTTGAAACAATTTTTAAATATTTATTTACCCAGGGTTTTAATTATTCCTTGAATATCGAGTTTAAAACTTATGTAATCATTGTCAATTCTAGGTTTTCAATTAATTTAATTCAACAATAAAATTTTTTTCACTAATTCAAAATTTTCTCTTACGTATGAATAATATTTCACTATAATTAATAATTTAAATCAAGTATACGCACAACAAACTTTTCCTGTTTTTACAAATTTATTTACACTTTTATAATTAAACCAATATATTTAATTTCTGTTTTAAAGTTATTAATTTTAAATACGTAAATGCCAGAAAATATAACGTTTTTATATTAACGAAATTTTACAACATTTCAATCTTAATTAACCCATTTAGTCTTTATCATATTATTTATTTATTTTTTTTTTATTTTATAACAGTTTCCCTCTTATTTTTTTATTTTTATTTACAACAATTACCATTTTAATGTAAAAATTTTATGTCAACTTCATCAAGTATATTAAAAATTAATTTTGTAATTTCCTGCCTTAACGCTTTCAGCAACAGAGTAATAAAAAACGATATAAAATATAAACATCAAACATACATACTCACGTATACCAACAATGACTTATGTATGTATGTTAATATGTATGTGTGTGAGTTTTTGTTTGCAGAAACTTTATAACAAATGCACTCATACCAGAAAAAAAAAACAAACAAACAAACTTGGTGTAACAACTACTTGTATACAAACTTGTGCAACTACAACAAAATAAAACAAACAAACTTATAGTTTTGAAAACACTTTGCCATCAAGTGAATATGGATGTCTTAATTAAGTTAAAGATTCTTGACTTGTGATGAGCTAAATAATAGACTTTTAACAAAAAATAAATTAAATACAAATACTGAACCCGATTCACATAAAAATTCTCATAGGGATAATTAAAATTTTTGCTAAGAAACAATTTTTGCAAAGTACTTTATGGTAAAAAAATTCAATGAACAAACTGCACAATTTGAGTCTTTGATCGTTGGCCTTCTAGGCATCGGTGTAGAAACTTTGTAACCGGATGAATTTAATCAAGCGGTTAAATATACATAGATTGGTTTCTGGAGGTTCTTTAAGATTTATAGTTAAGCGAATAGGCATTCCAAAGCTTCGTCGGTTTTGTAATCTTGGCTCGTATGTCCTCTTTTAGCTTCAAACGAATTAAAGTCATCTAATAAAACCTCAAATACTGCAGATATTTCGATTCAATTGACTACCTGTTCTTATAAAAATCAACGAAAATTTCAATATTAATACCCACATGAAATTTTTGTTGAACTTTAAAAGAATAGGCAGTAAAAGTTTTATTGATCTTTATGTGTTGGTGAACATTACAAAACGTCCTTTTAGCAGCAGTGGAGAACAGCCGGTAAACATTTATTTCTATATTAATAATAGTATTTCAGCAGAAATACTGCTGTTGGCAATTAACATAATCTTTTCATTCATGAATTATTTTTCAGAGCTATTAATTAAAAACATGTGTTTCGCCAAAAAGAAGAAAAACAGGTTAGTTTCTTCTTTTTTGCGAAAAACGTTGGTTTTCTATATATTTTGCTTAAAAATTTTTCTTACTTCATTTAAGGTGTTGAATAGTTTTCTAATATTTGTTTATTACACACATTTTTGTATTCCCATAGAGAAAAAAGTGTCTTCTATAGTTTTATTGTTGTCGTTACCAAAAAGAAAAACTAAACAAAATATATTAATGTTAAGTCTGGCTCAACTTTATTAGTTTTTTAAAATCCTTACCCATAAAGGAATTAATTTTTATTTGTGATAACTGAAAGAATATTCTGAAAAAGTAAGATTTCCGACACAACCCGAGAGGAATTCAATTGCAAAAATTTGCGGTTTTATCATCAACATCCTTTGATCCGTTTTTAAATAAATGTTACTGCTAATTTATTAATATATGTATGTATATATGTATGTACGTATCATTAATTTTTTAAGCCAGTCCAGTTAAATCAGTTAAGCAACTGGACTTATGAAACAATCAACGCACATTTTCCATAACGTAGTTTATAATTTCTGAAATATTTCAACTAAAGGCGTTTAAAAATTCAACACTTTTTTCTTTACAATTTCGCATTAAGAATTCAACAACTAACAACAACAACGAACATAGCAAGAAGGCAGTTTTTTGTTTTTTTCTTGTCTACTAAGCTGCGCTGATTACAGCAAATATTTAAACAACAACATCAACAAGTTAAAGAAAAAGAAAACTAGTAAGAGCGTTATATTCGGCTATACCGAATCTTATATACCCTTCACTACGTTTTTTTCCCAATATAATCATTTTTGTGTTAAAAAACAAACAAAAATTTTTTGCTTATATCTCGACAAAAAAATTTTTTTTTTGCTTATATCTAAAAAAAAATTTTTTGCTTAA
>NDXZ01007377.1:3559-21181 GCA_003055125.1 Paykullia maculata | reverse complement strand
ATTCGGTATAGCCGAATATAGCGCTCTTACTAGTTATGACTGTAGCTGTATTTTTTTTAGAAAATAGTATGGGAAAAAAGAAAAATTCCTGCAAGCTATGCCAAAAGAAGTAAAAAAAATACAACTTTTTTTGCATTTTCTTAAAAAATATACAAACAAAATTCAAAGGGTTATTCACTTGATACTTAAATACAACTTTGCCGCTCAAGTAGTACTATCGAACCTATATAGCCAAGTCTGTGTACTTTGCAAAACATTGTCTTTTGTCGCACAGTGTAATTAATAACCAAAATTTTCTTAAGATAAACTTTCGAAAAATTTAAATTTTATTTAATGCTTTTTTAAAAATTAAAAAACTTTCAACAATATTTCGTTATATTTTTAGGAGTTATGTGCAACAAAAAATTTGCAAAATAATAAAATAAAAAATGTATAAATGCACTTATACGTATAAATTGCAATTGCAATAACATATAAAGTGCATTTGCACATACACGAAAAAAAACCAAAAATCAACCCTTTTCTGTCACAAATTGCAGCAAAATTTAAACAAAAAACAAAAAACATTACAAAAATGAAATAAAGTATAAATTCACAAAAAAAAAGTTAAAGGACGCACAAAAAAACGAAATTGAAAACGCAGTCGAGATACATACAAAAAACCCCAAAAACGTAGAAACAAAAAAAAAAGGAAAACAAATAAAAAAAAGTCCAGGAATGATGAGAAAGTAAAGTTGTATGGGTTTGTGTGCATACAATAATATTACATGCGTATGTATGTTTTTTTTTCCTTTATGAAAAATAAAAACAAATAAACACACAACAATAAATGTGAACAGAACTTAGTACAACAGCAACAAAAGCAATTACACATACTTACATACTACAAAATCAGCATTTGAGAACCGAATATAACAACAAACTGCAGCAATTGCAATTGCAGTCATAAAGTGTGTCTGTATTCGAGTGCACTGATGACGATGATGATGAAAAGGTAGACGACACACGCAAACGACACTGAATATTTTAATTTTTTTTTTCTCTGGAACAGTTTTTATTTCATGTGTTTTTTTTTTTTTATAAACTGTTCTCTTTTGAACCATTTCACTGTAAATTACAACTTTTTTAACGTTTTTGCTTTTTTTGGAACAGACACGCCAGAGAGAGGGTTTTAGTGACAGGAGTATGCTTAGTAGTAGGTAGCAACAACAACATCGAAAAAGGTAAATAGAAATCACCAAATTACAGCCCGAAAAAAAATGCAACAAAAAATAAACAAAACGAAAATGTATTTAATGACAAAAATCCAAATGGTTTTTATGCTTTTCTATACTTAAACCTCCCGCCAACATTATGTTGTTGGATGTAGTAGTACCTTTTCTTTGTATTTAAATGCAGCAGATTTTAGTTGTTGTTGTTTGTAGAATGCAATGAATGCATTTGAATTTAACTTGAATATGTATAGATTTGAAAAAATGGATTCTTAAACTTCTTTATCAAAGATATTTTTTTATTATAATTTAATTTTAACGATTTTAAAAAATTTATTTTTTAATTTATTATTATATTTAATTTCTTTTTTTTTTGATATTTTCCAAGTTTTTTTCAATAATTTTTCGATCTAAATTTTTGTAAACAAATTTTTTCATATTTAAAATTTTCTGTAAAAATTGTAACCTTTTTTTTATTTTCTAAAGAAAATACATTGATAATTTAAGGTCCGTTTTCACAACTACCAATAGTTAAAGTGAGAATCTAATCATGCCATTATACCATTAGCTAATAATGGCCCTTATGCTAAAGTTAGGATCGTCCGTCCTTTAACTTTTAACGTTAGGCTTATCAAATTAAGTTTGTTATTATTAGATAAAGGTGTTACTTTTTGCATTTAACCAAATCTGCCAAATCTGTATAAAAAAGGTTTTAGTCTGTCGTGAACAGAAACCAGTTGCTTAGTGGCTTTGTCATAATTTGAAAATTACAAAATTTATTTTAAATAAAAGTTATAATAACGAGAAAAGTTAAAGGTCACTTTATTGTTCACTTTAGCTGAAGTTAGCTTTTGACATCACGAACTCTAAGGTCAAGTTATGAAAACAGCCCTAAGTTTCATAAAAGTATCTTTAATATTTAAAGAAAATTTTTGATTTATATATTAATATAGAGTAAATTTTTCAATTTTTCTTAGAAAAATATTTTAGGAAAATTTATTTTTATTCCAACTGATTTTTTTAAAAAAACTTTTCGATATATTTTTTTACCTTTTATAAAAATCTTTTTTTTTTATTCTTTATCGTTATTTAAAATATATTTAATTTCCTTAAGAACCACTGTTGCCCCGACTTCAGTCTTAACAACAACAAAAACATAAAATGCATTCAAAGTTATTTTGTCTGTGACAAAATGTTAAGGACTTGAAAATTCGTTATGCTTTAAACAACAGCCTCCCCACCTGTCAGCTATTGCTCACAAGTCTACGTGCATAAATAAATTACAACTACAACGGTATGGTAAATCTTAATGTAACCAACCAGTCAGTCTGCATTCGTATTTCCTTGGCTTCCTTGCTTAAAGCATTTAAAAGTCTACGCAAATACGTTTGCATGAAAGGAAGTCTGTCAAAATTTTATTTTTTTTCTACATCTTTTGTGTAACCTTCATATTTAAGTAAAATATTTTTTTTTTTAGACTTTTTCTACGAATTTCACAATCAAACGTTTTACAAACAAAGCTTATGAAAAAGAAAAAAAGCTGCAAAAGCTGTAGTCACTTTCCGGTTTACTGCAGCATAAAGATGTTAAATTTCCGTTACGTTCTGTTCCTTTTACTTTAACCTTTTTTTTACACATAAATACCTATACACACGTACGTACGTACGTCAGTACATACAATTTTGTTATTTTGTCTATTTTTGTTTTTTGGATATTCGTCCCTAAATTTTGTTGTTCTTGCTGCTGCATTTGTACACCGCATGCAGTTGTGTGTGCGATTTTTCCGACTCGTGTTTCAATGTTTTCAAGTACAAATGAAAAACAGTTGAAAGTAGAATACAAACAAAGAAAGTAGCAACAACAATAGCTTAAACTGACGTCTAATGAACTTCAAAAAAAAAATGTTGGATGTCTTCTTAGTTTGAAAACAACACTTGTCATCTTTATGTCTTTCTATGACCCATCAACCATCATTATATTTGTATTCATAATGAACATTGTCAACGTCATTATTTTCGTCATCATACACTATTTCCATCAAATTTACCCCCATCCAAAATAAACACAATTTCATTCATTCACCAACTTGGCAAAAGGAAGTTTCTATTTTTTTTCAAAAAGTCCAAGAGTCGTGGCAAACAAAAAGTACCTTCATTTGGATTTGTCTTTATGCAATCCCTTACCCAAAACCATCATGGAGTATTACCAAAAACAACAACAAAAAAACATAGTAAAATCTAAAAGAATTTTTAAAATGAAGTAGACTTCGTTGAATTTTTACTTATTTTTCTTTTGGTCTCTCTTTTTAAGAAGTCATTTCAAATTATGTTTTTATGCATGTTTATATGACATGCAACATGCTGTAAAAAAACACATTGAAAAGTAATAAAGAAAAATATCTGTCAGAACCAATCACCTCATACCAAAAATAAAGAAAAGAACTTCAAAAAACAATAACTGAAGCTTCTAAAAAAACCAAATTTGTTTGTTACAAAAAAAAAATAATTGTCAAAAATATTTTGTAATAAAAGCTACTTTCTTGAAAGTTAATTTAGAAAGTAAAATAATTTTTATTAGATACATATTTACAAACAAATGTTTTATTACTATATTTGTATTATTAAATAAACAGTATAATGTTTGCAAGGTCTTACAGTAGGGCAATCAGAAAACACATGAGTTATATACAAAAATGTATGCATCTTATAAAGTACTAAGCGGATGTTACACAATGGTTGGTAAAATCGTACGGCCATATGTATAATGAAAAATTGGTGTGAAGTTAGAACAGAGTTGAATTATAATACTGTTACAAACAAGTGCTTAACTCTTGTTATAGAGCTCTGTCAAATGTTTGCCAATTTGTGTAAAACAGCTGTTCAGTATTATGGAGGGAAAAATCTAATGCCAAAACCAGGGAGTTGATATGTATTGCTAAAATCAAAGACAATAGACAATATAGTTATTGTCTTTGCTAAAATGCAGCCAAGTGTTAATTTTTTTAAAATTTGGCAGCCGATAAAAGTTTATTATATATGAAAATTTTGTCAAAGAACTTCTAACGTAAAACGGCATTCTAGTTGGCAGCTCGTAACACGTAGTGTATAAACTGTGGCTAAATTTTCATTATACATATGGCGGTTAGTAACCAACTCTTGTACAAAAAATCCTTTAAAGGTTATATTTGAATATTCTTAATTAAATTATTATTAATTTATCTTGAAGTATCTTACGCAACGTTAATATACCATGCGTTCCTTAAATATACAGATAGTTTGTAGTGATGACATCATTTATTTTCAAAATATTTTAACGACTTTTAAACATAATTTTTTATCATTTTTTACAACATTTAGTTAGTGCCATTGCTTAGCAGTGGAGCTTTTTTTAAATAAGAAACGCTCTAAAGTTCTTACTTATAAAGATTTTTGATAAACTGTTCTTATTTCATATGCATATGCTGGAATTCCACCTATTCAAGGTGAAACTAAGCATAATAATAGTAATATCTGTTCGCTCGTTAAAATATAAAGTTTAAGGGCTTTAAAGATTAATAAGTGCATTATTTTTTAAAATTTATTTTTCTTTTCTCTTATAAATTGTTATTTAGATATAATCATATTCCACCTTTTCTCTACACTTTTACTTGTTAATATGTCAAAGTTAAATACGCTGGTCATTGAGGTTAATAAAAAATGGTTTGGTTTTAGTTTACAAAAAAAAATAAAAAATAATTGTCATATTTTTTATTGAACTTATTTATTATAAATTTTTTAATGAATTTTATTCTGGCTTAAAGTTCTATATTTTAATAAAGCATGAAAATTATTAGGGAAAAATATGACTATGCAGTATGCATACTGTGTTATCTAAAGGATAACCAATTATTAAATAATATGTGATAAATGACAGGAGAATAAATATGGTCAATTGTAAATATAGTTCTGTCTCACCTCAACATTAATTATATGAGGGAGCAAGTTCCAGTTGCTATTTCTACAATATTGTAGCTTAAATAGATTAAATTCACATTCAATAACAGTAGCACCGATGAGAAAAAGAGGGCTGACGATGAAATCGTAGCTGGTTTCGAAAATGCATTCCACTCGGCTAATTTCATATGGTAAAACTGAATTTTTAATTAAATAATAACATTTTCAAAATATAAGAACTTTAATTTAAGCCAGAATAAAATTCATTAAAAAAAGAAAATAAAATTAAGTTTAAAGTAAAAAATATTTTCAGCTCATTCTGTCGTGTTTTTAGATGATGTCCAGTTTGTTTTTATGATAACCGGGTGGGCTCCTAGCACCACCTTATGATTGAAAAGTTCTCCCATATGGGCCAAATGGTCCAATTTTTTTCAAATATATCTGAAATTTTTCTCAAAGCTGCTATGTATCCCTTATTAATACACAAAAACTCAACTGAAACAAAAGAACAATATAAAAAAACATATGAACGAAAGCAAATTTGACACAAAAAAAAAAAAGAACGAATGAAACATCGAACGGTACACTATTAACCGAAAAGCGTTTAGTAGATTAACCGGATCAGTTTGTTCAATTCAGTGACTCGTTCAATTTAACCGAATACAAAATCAGAGTTCAAAAATATCGAAATAAAATTGCAAGAAAAGATATTGATATATCGATATATTGTAAAATAAAATAACGAAAAAATATATCGATTGATAGTTAAAAAATATCGATATTTTTTGCCTAACCCTAATACATAAGTATTAGTGCTTTAGATCTACAATCTTAAGTTTTGCGAAAACATTAAAATTGCCCTAATTCTTTTACTTCACCATTTCGCACACATCAATGTCCCCAAAATTTTATTTTAAACAAAAAAATTAACAACAACAGCAACAAGGTCTTATCATAGCTCCCAGAACCATGACACAACATACATACATACATATGAACACCAAAAACAAAAACAAAATGCGTTCGAATAAGGAAAAATAAAATTTCTTAATATAGATTGCCTTCAATTTCATTTATCAGTTGAAATTTCGTCAATCAATGCAATCAATTATTACGGACACACGACAGAAATGCAGTAAAACAAAAAAATATACAAAAAATATTGCAAGAGAAATGGAGCAACCATAAAATGTTGCATAATAACAGATATGCATGCAATAACAGTTAAATATTAATATAAAGAAAAATATTGAGACATTAATGAGAAATGTAAAATAATTATACAGTTAGTCATAATAAATGCCGATAAAATATTGTATGCAATATATTTAAACATATACGTACATACATACATACTTACATAGGTATTAAATTATTTTTTTATTAAAATTAAAACCCCTATATAATTCAAGCAGTCTTACACGAAAAGCCGAATTTTGCATTTTTTTAAATAATTTTAATGTTCTTTTTTTCCAAACGTTGTAGAATTAAATCATCACGTGCTACACCTGTTCCTTCGACACGTCGCACTTACAGTGAAGATGATTTAAATAATGCTCTGCAAGAAATTCTCTCCGGTAGACTGGGTACACGCAAGGCGGCCGTACAATTTAATGTACCACGTTCAACGCTGCGCAATAAGATCTACAAACTTACCACCGAGGCGAAACGTAATAACGAACAACCTTCACCCGAACTCTTGCAACTTCAGCAGGAACTCGAAAAAGACATGTCCGGTGATGAAGAGATCGAAAGTAATGCCTCAACACCTCAACCGGATGGGATTGTCGCTGCCCGTGTTTCAACACCGAATTTGTTAAAAAAGTTATGCCTCAATAATGGTGAAAGGGCTGCGGATTCCGCTTCTCAATTGCAGGCCTCACCCAAACCTGCTCATGCTGAATCATCGAAGCCTAAAACGGCAGAGGCTGTAGCTGAACACAACAACCAAGCCCAGGCAACAGCTCTTGATGCCGCTCTACCGCTGCTTTTGCAAACACTTTTGTTGTCCGATAAAAATCTTAGAGATGTCTTCAGTGCTCTTCTACTCAATTCTACTAATAACTTAAAAGACATTTTGTTGGGCGCCACAACAGCGGCTAATAGTGCTGCTGCCGCTGCTACGACTAGTGGCAATGAGAATAGCAGTATCAATAATGGCAACCAACAGCAAGATTACCGGCCATTGCTACAACTATTGCTGCAGCAGCAACAACAACAGCAGCAACCCCCTACATTTGCCAGCGGACGCCGCCTACCAAAGTCTGATACACCCGAAACAAACTCTTCACTGGATCCGAATGAGGCCTGCGATGACCCTTCGGCGATATTGAAAATTCCGTCCTATACTCCAGTGGCTGGACCATCTAACTCTTTGGGTGCCAGCAGTTCGCGGGGTTCCCCAGCACTAATGTGTCACAATAGTAACAGCAATTCAAATCGTAATGGTGACAGTCCTGGCCCTCTTCTACTGGCGGCCGCTGTTAATGCCGCCCAAAAACTAAGCAGTAAAAATCTGTCAGTAACACCTCCCTTACTGCATGGCACCGTCGATAACCAGCCTCCACAGGCACTGTGTATGGGTGATGTTATAGCCAATAGCATTCATCGCACAATGAGCGAGCAGAAGGAAGCGGTGCTGGCTGGTTCACGGCTTAGCTTTGCTGCCAACTGCGAACGCAATAATGTGGGGTCTATGCCAGGATCGAGCGATTATAAAAAACCAACAATTTCTGTGGTTAAGAATATAGGCGGCACGGACACTTCACGCTTTGGAGCGGCTCCAAATCTATTGGCCGCAGATTTGGTTCAACATCACCATCATTCGTCTCACCTGCAACATGCCCATCATCATCTAAGTCGCCAGGAAGCAGCCGCTTTGGCAGCCGGCAAAGGTACACGACCAAAGCGCGGCAAGTATCGCAACTACGATCGCGATAGTCTGGTAGAGGCCGTCAAAGCCGTGCAGCGTGGTGAGATGTCCGTACATCGAGCTGGCAGTTATTATGGCGTTCCACATTCAACACTTGAGTACAAGGTTAAAGAGCGTCACTTAATGCGGCCACGTAAAAGAGAACCGAAGCCACAACCGGGTCTAGATGGTACTAGTAATAGTTCAAAAACACAAGGCAACATTCCTGCATGTCTAACGGGTCTCGACAAACTTAAGACCGGAAATGGCGGCACTAATGCCAACCTGAAGATGACGACCACCGGGATGAAAAACAATGGTGGCACCGCTGCAGCCGCATTTCCAGGTAATGCTGCCAATGGCATGAAACTGCCAATGTTCGATCCCGCCTTAGCCCACTTGCCCTATGCATCTCCGCTATTTTGGCAGCACAACCAGGCGGCCTTTAACCAGCTACAAATGGACTTCAATCGCAATAGCACACAGCCGTCAGCCACCTCACCAAATGAAACCAGCAGTGACATACTCAAAAGTCATATGCAAAGATTTCAAGATATGACAGGCGGCGGTGGAGGTGGCACCAGCAGTGTAGGTGGTAATACCACCACCAACTCCTCTAATGGTCCCAGTCCAGTTTCGAGTCCTATTCTTTCGGGTCAAGACATCAATAGAGCGCGTGAGTTGTATGAAAGTAACGCTGCCAATGGAGCCTCTTTTCTTGACGGCATCATACGTAAAACCCTCGATCGCAAAAGTAATGAAGCTAATGCAGCCAGTACTAGTACGTCTGGTGGCGTGCTGCTGGACCAACTGCTTATGAAAAAGACACCATTGCCGTTTACCAACAACCGCAATAATGAGTACAACTCCCTGACATCACCCTCACACTTAGGAGCCATTAAACGTTCAGCTAGTCCTTTGTCGATTGGCGGCACCTCTATTAAACGCGAACGTAATTCACCACACAGTGCGGCCAATAGTGACGAGGATGACGAGACATCCCAAAGTGGTCTGGATGAGAGTTACGAGAATAACAATAATAATAATAACAAAAGTGGTAATGGTGGCTTCAAGTCCTCGGCGTTAAGCCAACGCAGTCGCCTGGGTTCCAGAGACTCAAATTCCGAAACGGACAACAGCAGTTTAAGAAGTGAATTACAAATGAGCAATCACCACCAGCGTTCGCAACATCACCAGGGACATCACAATAATGGCAACAACATAATAGATATAAATGGTGATGTGGTAGTGGGTGGGAGTGAGTGTGGCATCTCGGTCCTTAATTCTATTAGTGTTAAAACCGAAATTCCTAACCATGAAACAGGCACTTCTATACTACAAGAAAAACTCTCACAAATCAAGGCCGAACAGCATGAAAGTGAGGAAAACTTATAGAAGCAAATGCCATATGGAACAGCTGGTGTAGGAGGCCTTTTGACGCCACAACCTTATGTCGGTCAACATTACCAGCAACCTCTACACCATCATCACCCCCATCATCTGCCACAACACGCCTGGTATGAGTCTCAACAACATCAAACTCATACCCATACGCCTTGGTATGCGGGTGTAAGCGATTGCTTGGCCCCCGGCCATATTGGTAATGATACATTAGCTAATAACTATTACAGTTACTGAAAGTGCTAAAATATTTAACAAGTATTTTAGACAACTAACTAAATATTTAGTGAAATTAAGTTACATGAACAATTCTTATAGAGCGAACTTACTACGTTTTTTTTTTTGTTTTTAATGAGAGGGAGCAAGTAAGAGAAAGTCGAAAAGAATTAGTCAAAATTATTTGTTTATTACATATGTATTTTTTTTTATAAATTAAGCAACAAAAAAAAACTAAAATTAAAAACCCACACAAATTAAAATAGTTTTAAATTAAAAACAAAATAATTTAAATAATACAAACATACGTATAAAAAGATAATTTAACTTAAACCAAGAGAAAGTAGTTAAGAGAAAAAGAGAGAATAAACACAAACAAATATGATCTTTGTACAGAAGGAGAAAAGATGAAATGTTTTAAACATGTCCTTTATGTCCTTTTTAAACCTAAAACAAAAATAGTTAATAATTAAACATCAACAAACTACTTAAACTAGCAGTAATACACTATATACACATGTATATACATATGTTCATCATATAAATATGTATATGTGAACACATACATATGTACATATACATTTTTACATATATGTGTGTACATATGAACATATGTATGTATGTATGTATAATAAAAAAAAATATTTTATTTTGATATGTAAACAGTAACATATACAAACAAACATCTACATATAAATATGTATTTGTAAATATGTATACATATGTACATCCATACATAAAAAAATTGTTTAACTATATGTTTTTATTAACGTGAACTTTATTATATGAATTTATCTATATACATACATACATACATATGTATTAGTATCTCTATTTCTTTTTTTAAATAAATTTCACTTCAATCTGTTTGGTTTTTTTTTTGACAATCGACAAACAAAACTGAAGCAAAAACAATTTGTTTATGAAAAACGTAAATTAAAACTAAAAATAGGCACTGTACCAAGGCGAATATATATCAGGTGGCCTCAGTTAATCAGCTGATTATTTTTTTTCGTCACTATAATGTCAAACTCCATACATAAAAAATAATTTTCTCTCTCTTCTTCGTCACGATAATGTCAAACTTCATATAAAAAAAAATTGATAAAAAAAATCCTCTCCGAACTGAGGCCACCTGATATTAATTCGCCTTGGCACTGTACAAAACTGTTTTTTTTTTAATTAAAAAAAACATAATCTATTGAAAATATTAAAAAAAAATCAAACAACAAAATGATATATTGTTTTTTACACATAACCTATATACAACAACAAAATACATATGTATTATTAACAAATAAAAATAAAAACAATTTAAAAACTTAACAGAACAATAATATTGTCTAATGTCAAATTGGTTTAAATAAAAGCAAAAAGAAAAAAAAAACAAAAAACAAAATAATCATATATGTAAATTACCAAACAAACAGACAAAAATTAACCAACAACAACATTAATTTCGTTTTCTACTTAAAACTTAAACAAATTTTCCATAAATAAATATTTAATTTTAAACCTTAAAATATTCGCTACAAAATAAAACAGACATTTTGTGAATTAATAGAAAAGAAATATTGGACAAAATGAAATAGCAATAAAAAATACAGTGATCCCTCGATTAACGGCCAAATTGATTTTATGTATAATAACATGCAATATTTAATAAGAATAAATACGTTGAATTTTAAATGGATAATACGTTTAGAAGGTTTTTTAAAATCTAGCTGAAATAACAAAATGGTTTCCTAATTTTTTGTTTTAATGTTATATGTATATAATATATATTTGTTTGCTCTTACTGCTAATTTAATGGCTAATATATACCATTTATATATAATAGCAATAAAATGACATTAAAGTACTTCTACGAGCGGTAGAAAAATTATCAGCAAAACACAAAGATTAACGACTCACGTGTGCCCATGCATTATTTATATTTCTTTAGAAAAATAAATATTATTTTTTTTTGTTGTCAATTTTATTTCGGTTGATTAAAAACTATTTTCAAGTTTTTTAACAATTTTTTTTCAATACAAATAAACATAAAGTTGTGTCTTATAAATAGTTATTAAATTTTTGTTTTTTGATTTCAACCAATACAAAAAAAAAGGTTTAAAAAAAATTTAAAGTATTTAAATCTGTTTTACTATCATCTTTGTATTCTTCTATATGCATCTTCAATGTTATTCTAATAATGACTCAACTGTTATCCTTTTATTACTTTATAAAGTAGATAGCCTTCTTCTTAAAACACTACTTTGCAAAGTTGCAGTATAGGTTGATTTAAATTTTAAACTGTTCTACTTCAAATTTTTTCAACTTTAGTAATAGTAAATAAATGCGTCCGAGTTTTTTATCTAGACTATTTGTTGAAGTTTTTTTTATACTACTCCTACTCAGAGTCTAGTTTTTTTCAACAACACACACAACTTATATGACAGGTTGTAAGTTGAGCAACAATAATTGGCAAACAAATGTTTATAAACCATGAATTTTCAATATAGTATATTAGCATCTGTATTCATTAAACAGATTTAAGAAACAATTTTTTTGATGTCAGTCAAATTTAATATGTGAAAGCAATAAAAATATTGATTTAAAATTATGATTCCTTTATTGTTATTTTGAAACAACTAATAACGACACAAATCATAATTGAAAGGAACATTTGTTTTAACAATGATAAACAACGTTAATCATGATAGGACGTACATCGAGGGATTTCTGTATTTAATACTATAATCAAATCAATAACAAAGTCAATAGCAAAAATCATCTAAGCAATTAGACCTACAAACAAATAATTTATATAATATTCTTACTTACATATTCTAACCGAAATACATTCTACTTATAATACAACAACAGCAATAACAGCAATAATTCTCGTTCTCAAAATGTAATGGATTGATTTGAAATTGTTTTTTTTAAGTTTATTTTAAAGTTTAAAGCAACTAAGTCTGTTTTTTCAAATATTTTCTGGATCCATTGTCGGTAGATATTTTTTTTTAACTACCAAACATCATATTGCAATTTATATATTGTGGTTGCTCTTAAAAAAATCCTGTTTTTTGTATAGAAACACTTTGTTTTAAGGCATAAAGTTTTTAACACACCTTCTTAAAAGCCTGTTTAAACACGCTTACTGCTGACAACTCGACAACCCGAAAATTGAAATCACTTTGACTGCTTTTTAACATGTTGGCTGCAATATTTTTTCGAAATAAGTTATAAATTGTTAAAAAAAAATTTATTAAATTTTATTTGTTTTTTAGCAAAAAAAAAAACCAACAAATATTATTTTACCAATCTTTAGCTAAAACGTATCACATAAGATTTATACGTCCGGCTTTTTGAATTAAAATTTGAAAAGTAGATGCTGTTATTTATGATCCCTAAAGCATAATAAGCCAGGATCTCAGCATCATGTTGCTTACAACATTTTAATAAAAAATTAAGAAGATATCTTTTTTATTAACAAAAAAAAATATGTTTTTTTTATTTTTAAGTTGCAATAATTTAAATCATTTTTATCTTAAACACAAAACTCATAACTTTGCTTACATGGCCTTAGTAATAAAATACATTATTTCTTTTAGCAACATTTAGCTTAAATGTATTACAAGCACGATCTTCAATGTCAATATTTTGATATCTTTTTTAACTAATATTTGCTTAATTTCTGTATATTAAATGGATTACGGCCCTATGCTCCCTATTTACGGCCATATGCTCCTTATAGGAACAACAGGATTTGATATAAATGGATTTCTGACAAATATTATTGTTATTCCTTAAAATTTCAGGAAATTCAAAGTTATGTTTAATGTTGCTTCGAAATACATATTAATTTTTTTTCAAATTAATATTTTTACGAAAATTTCTAAAAATTGTTATAAATATAGTTTTTATTAAATGCGATAACAAATGAGACACATTGTAATATGTATTTAAAAGTGTTTTTTTACTAAACCTAACTACGGCAACATGTTGCTTAAAGTATACATGTATATTAAAATTATCAAGAGATTTTTAACAAAAAACAACAATTTTTTTAAACGTTTAACCCATTTCACAATGTGTCAATTATATCGCCTCTACAAAATGTTTCTGGAAAATTCAAAGGACTTCCTTTAAAAATCAATTTCAGTTTTTTTAAAACTTCAATCATCCATTACATAGTTTACAATAGTTACATAATAATAACCAAGTAATACAACAACAATATCCGATCAAATTTATATATTACAATGAAATATATAAATAATACAACAACAACAACAACAACAATAACAATAATAACAATAACCATGAAATATAAAAAATAAAATAAAATCCCCCCACAACAACTTCACCATCAAAAAAAATAGAAGCAAAATTCAAAAACCAAAATCAAAATTTCAAAGCAGATAACAAAATTCATTTTGAAATTTTTATTTTACCAAACACTTTTTAAGTTGAACAAAAACAAATTTATGATTTTTAGACAAAGAAAACGGAAATCAATAAACAAAGCTGCCTTCAAATTTTACAAAAACAAAAGACATACATATAATAATAAAAATATTTAACATTAAAATAAAAACAGACAAAAAACAAATAAAAATAAAAGGAAAAAGATAATATTATTCAGAAACAAAAATATTATGAAAAAAGCACACAAAATATCAACAAAATTATTAACATTTAGAAATAAAAACAAACAGAAAACCTCTCTAATTTCAAAAACTTTTTCTTTGGTTATTATTTTTTGTTTATTAATAAAAAAAAAAAATAAAGCACAATTTTGACAAAAAAGAAAATTTTGTAAACAATTTATATGAAAAAAAAATTTTAAATTAAATGTTTGGCTTAAAAATAAATTATTTAGAAACAAAATTACATAGTTTGGCATTAAATATGAAAAATTAAACAAAAATATAAAAAATATATTGTATATAAAAATTGCTAAATATATGTGTGTGTCTTTATTATCGCGTATACCTCAAAAAAATATATTAAAAAAAAATCTATATAATTTTTCTTCAAGACAAACAAAACCCTATTAACCTCTTGCTCTTTTCCACCCTTTTCTTAAAAAAAACAATCAAAGTAAATCCAAACCAAAACACAAAATTATCAAAATTTCTATCTTTTGTAAATTGTTAGACAAAAAATAAAACCTCTAAATATAAATAAAAAAAAATTTCAAATTAAATGTACCTTAACAAATATTTTGTGTGCTAGTTTAGTAAGTGTCAAATAAATTAAACAAAAAACATAAACAACTTCAAATATTATTAACAAAATTATATACTTAAACAAAATGAAATCAAAAAACATATTAAAAAAAATAAAATTAGCTAATGAACTCTAAAATAATCAAAATTTAAATGTTTTGTGGCAAACAAGTAGATAAGAAAAAAATTACTAAAAAAAAAACAAAATACTATCCAACAAAGAATAAACAAAAAAATGTGCCAT
The DNA here is from genome assembly GCA_003055125.1 of Paykullia maculata. Lineage (NCBI taxonomy): Eukaryota > Metazoa > Arthropoda > Insecta > Diptera > Rhinophoridae > Paykullia > Paykullia maculata. The sequence continues at coordinate 6,047 of NDXZ01007377.1, read as the reverse complement.
AAGATAAGGAAGTAAATTTCATTTGAAGTTTATTATAGAAGGCCGGACAAAATGTTTCTCTACATTTTTGGGAGAAACATAAATGTTGCTAAATATAATGAAATTTCATTTATTTAACTGCTTAGCAGCTAGTTCGATTCGATAGTTCTTCTTTTTAAATCCATTTTTAATGCTTTTAACTCCTAAAATACTAAACCGATTATATACAGAAGCTGCAAAATGTTTGAATGCAGGATGCCGGTAAATTCGAATAGAAGACCAACATTTATGCAATAAATTTTGCTCATATTAACATAAAAATTTATGCCTAAATCTATACAAAAACAACCCAATAAACGTTATTTTATAATACCCTTCACCAGAGGTGACAAGGTTATATATAGGTTTGTCATTCCGTTTGTAATTTTTACAATATTCATCTGCGACCCCATAAAGTATATATATTTTGAATCCTTATAGATAGGGAAGTCGATTTAGCCATGTCCGTCTGTCTGTCTGTCCGTCTGTCTGTCTGTTGAAATCAAGTTTTCTCAGCCCCATATTTGTGTGTAAATGTCTTACACACAATATAATTTTTGTGTAAAAAATTTTTTTGAGAAACTTAAAAAAAAAATAAAATTTTGAGATATGAACAAAAATAAATTTATTTGTTTTTACACTTACATACATAAATACACGTCGGGAAGGGTATATAATATTTGGCACAGCCAAATAAAGCGCTCTTACTTGTTTTTAAAACAATTTTATTAAATTTCTTGCTTTGCTGTTTCTTAAAATGTTGCCCAAGTAAGCTAGAAAGTAATATTGGAAATATACCTAAACAAGTAACTATTTTACTGAGTAACCGCGTATTTTTGTTTAAGTTGTCTAGAACTTCATGACCCACGCTTACAAACTTACATTTAGTTATCAAACGGCAACTAGAAAGCTGAAATATAAGTAGTTAAATATCATCTATTAGGATCTTATAAAAGCAATGACAAGCTTTAAGAACCTAAAAAATAAAGTTACTAAAGATATTACTTTTTGCAAAAAGTTTACAATTAACAAAACTTGTCAAATAAATAAATTAAAAAGATATTTTCGAAAAAATTTTAATAATTTAAAGAAACAAAAAAACCAGTTTCTACTTTAAAAAAATCCTTTATTTAACAATTTGCTACACATTCAATTGTTTAACAACTTACATGTTGCCGGCACTATATTTTAAGATATGATTGTATATAAATATAGATATTATTAAGAAGAACTCTAGAATTCTTTAATATATTCTCTGTTTTGTTAAAAAAAAAACTTTTTTTCAAAAAAAAAAATATATTTTTTTAATATTTTACCACTTCTCAACTCCCTTCGCCATTGTTGGATAGTATTAAAAAAAACAAAAAATTAAATAAAGGAAATTTTTGGCATATATACTATACATTTATATTTAAAAAAATTATATATAAATTTAGGTCTCAAAAACTAAAAATTAATTATAAAAAAAAATATTTGAATTAAAACAAATTAAACAAAAATAGACAAAATTATAAATGTCGTGGTCATTATTAAACAAAAAACTTAAAACATAAAAACAATATTTGGTAAAATTAGAAAAAAATCAATTTAATTAAAAAATTATAATATATTAAAACAAAAATCATATTTATTATTGCTAATTTTATGGTATTTTGAAAAAAAAAATATTATTAAACAAACAACAACAAAAATATTTATTATATACACATTAGACACTATCTGTGATTTTTAATCCAAAATTTTTTGATGAAAATTTTCTAAATAAAATATATATTAAACACAAAAAGTAAAAAAAATTAAAAATAATGAAATATGCAAGAAAATGAAAATATTATGAAATTAAAGAAAGATTAGTAAATAATTTATTAAATTTATTAATAAAAAAAATTAAATATTTATACAACCACACAAAAAGGGAAAACAATTTATTATAATAAATAATAATTAATGATCGGATTATAATAAAATACATACAACAATAAAATATATTATGTATACTAGGAAATAACAACAACAACATAAACTGTTTTTAACAGAAAAGACCGGAAATATTTTAAATATTATTCGTAAGTTCTTTTAAAAGAAGTTGAGCGAAAAATTTAAAAATTTTCTCATTTTTTTATTTCAGCAACTTATTGCAACATAAGTCTGGCAACATTTTATGCTGTAATGTAAAGAAACATATTTTTTCAAGAATTTATATCAATATAAATCTATGTGTTTTTTTTTTATTAAAAATATCGTATCTATCAACCTAAAAGAAAATCTATTTGAGTTCTATTTAACACAAAACAATACCAAAAACTGTTTTAAAAAGGTTTTCGCAAAGTTCGTATTTTGCATTATGTTAAATGTTGACAGCAACATAATTTCTTCAAAATTTCTATTGCTATTAATTTTTTAATATGTAAACACAAAGTACAATGAAAAATGTTTTGATTTATATCTTAACCTTTTTAAAAACATGTCG
>NDXZ01007374.1:0-34377 GCA_003055125.1 Paykullia maculata | reverse complement strand
ATGAAATCGTAGCTGGTTTCGAAAATGCATTCCACTCGGCCTATATCATATAGGAAACTGAATTTTGAAATAAAATAATAACATCCTCAACATATCACACTTTTCAAAATATAAGAACTTTAAGCCAGAATAAAATTCATTAATAAAATTTATTTTATGTTAACCTTTTATACATTTTAAAATAGCAATCGACAACATACTTGGTATACACATACATACATACTTAAGGTAATTACTTTAATCTAATAAATCTTTCAAACTTGTTATTATTTACTGACCTTAAAACGTAATGGACCACGCGGTGACTCAGCAAATGGTATCCCACAAAAACGCAAAAATGTCTGATGTGACCATAAAGTGGTCGCATAATCACCTTGAATCATGCCCTGATTGGGTATGTCTAGCTTTAGCGTAGGCAATGCGGCATATTGTTGGCTTGATCGGCTAAAGGTCAGAACTAACACTACTGATATCACAAGACTAGTCACCAAAAAATTCATTATGAATACGATGAGCGTTTGCATTACACTGAAGGTCTGTGCTAACGCTCTTGCTATATATACATATGTACGTAAGTCACAACAAAATTTTAACTAATTATAAATTCTAATTAATAGAACTGTTCTCGTTTTACTTTCGATGTGCAAACTGATGAATCTATTTGGTTTAGTAAAAAATGTAAATAAAAACAAATTATTATTGCCTTTTTTCAACTGTTTAAATAGATAAGAAATGCATATGTACACATAAGTATATGAATGTATGTATATATATATATATATATATATAGTATGTAGTATTTGTATGTAAGTATATAACCTTTATTACCTGCAAATATTTTATGTAGCATGATATAAAAATTAAGGTAAAACTGTTGTGTTGTTCTTGTTTTGTCGTTCGAGTGATTTGTTATTATACCCTTCACCTTAGATGATAAGGGTATATATAAGTTTGTCATTCCGTTTGTAATTTCTACAATATTCATTTGCGACCCCATAAAGTATATATATTCTGAATCCTTATAGATAGGGAAGTCGATTTAGCCATGTCCGTTTGTCAGTCTGTCAGTCTGTTGAAATCAACTTTTCTCAGTCCCCGATGTCGTACGGACACGTTATTGGTATCAAACGATCAGAAATTTTCCCGAAATACTTGCTATTGAAAATCACTAAAATCTGACAATTAACGAGATATAAGCAAAAAAAATTTTATCTCGAATTTTTTTTTTACACAAAAATGATTATATTTGTGTGTCAGAAGACATGCCTTTTGATAAATTTAAAAAAAAAATAATAAAATTTCGAGATATGTTTAGAGAAGTGACGAACGTTGTTTAAATTGTGTCTCTATATTATTGGCTTAGGAGTTATAAGGGACCCTAAAAAGTACCAAAATATAATTTTTACCCGTTTTTACCCTTTATGCCCTTTCATACATATTGTCTTCGCGCTACTATACTTTGTCATTTTACTTTAGTTTTTGAAATGTTGTAATACTCAGTATAATAGTGTGAAGTCGGTTTAAGGAAGGGGAAAAATAAGTCAAATTTAAACTATACATATACATACGTATAATTAAAAACTTCCACTTTACTAACAACACATCTTGAAGGAGTGACTGAACCAAATAAAAAGTTAAACAAAAATGTTTGCTTTGTCAACAAAATAATTCCAAGTAAATATTTGTTATTAATTAGTTGGCAAATTTGTATGGAAGTTAAACTAAAAAAAAAGAATTAAAACTGTATGTTGATGTTTTCGATATATACATATATCTTTTACGAGAAATTAATAAAAAAATTAATTAATATTTCAAATTAAAATAACCGTTAGAATATCTGTTTCCGCTACAGAGCAGAAAAGTATTAACTAAACGTACATTTTATAGAACACTTTGTTATAAAAACTACGCTAACGATGCAACTATGTAAAAATAAATAGTACAACTGTGCAAATTTTTTGTTGTTCTTGGAAACAAGTAAAACATTTCTGCATTACAGAAATAGTAAAAAAATACTCCAAAACCTTTTTTTTTTTTTATAAAAAATAACTATACTTCTTAATAGATTTTTTTTTATTAATTATACACTGAGATATCAAATAAATTTATTGAATTTTTGTTTTAACAGTATCTAAGTATAATATTGTAAAAATTGCCAAAGGCGATTGACGTAGAAAAAATTTCAAGAAATCGTAAGACAAACTGGTGCAAAAAATTACAAACCTACAACAGAAAAAACGCATAATTTATGGTTAAATAATTTTAGTTTGAAACACAGCAAAGTTGTTTGGTTAATTTTGATAGTGAAACTTAAGGCATATACAAACTAACAAATGCGAGTGTGGCAAATAAAAAAAGTGCTTAAAAATTAAAAAGCAGCGGGCACCAAACATCTACCGCAATATTAATTCTTGTATCTACAATTCATTCAGTCTTTATCTGTCTCGTCTTGTTGCCTTTTTTTTGTTATTTTGTTGTTGTAGTTGCTTTTATTCAAGTACATACAATTGCTTAATTCACAACCTGTGTCTTAAATAGTGTAAACTACTTACTCGTTAGTATTTGTTATAGCAGCCACAACAACAACTACGGCATAACAACAACGATTAAAAGTAGAAGCTATGGGTTACGACCTACATCGTTTCCAGGGCGAGGTCGACGAAGAACTCACATGTCCCATTTGTTCTGGTGTCTTAGAGGAGCCTTTACAAGTTAGTTAATTTAATGTTATTTTAAATTCTTAAGAGATATCTTTAATTTAATACTTTATAGGCTGCCATGTGTGAACATGCATTCTGCCGTGCCTGTATTAATGAATGGCTATCACGTCAACCAACCTGTCCTGTTGATCGTAATGCATTAACTACGGCCAACCTACGTGCTGTACCAAGAATATTACGAAATCTCTTGTCACGGTAAGTTGTGAGAGTAAAAATTATAGATACATATTGGCAAATACATAAACGTTCGAATATCGATATTGTGGTTTTATATGTATATGTATATTTATTATTTCAATTAATCAATAAATTTTTATATACATATGCACTTAAAAATACAAATATAAATTAATAAAAGCTTTGTATAATTAAAATTATAATTTTAATATGAATAAATATTTATACAAAAACATAACTTTTACCATAAAATGTGGGACAAATGAACTGAACAAATTCAAATCTAAAACAATTACGTTTAAGCCGTAACATAAGTATTTATTAGAGGTTTAACATTTATTAAAATTTAATTTTATAATATGAAAACAAAATATTATAAGCGGTTTTTGTAATACAAGTGAGTGCTTTGTGTAGACGTTTTACGTGTGTTATTGTTACAATAATTCATTCATTATCACAAAAACAAAAAAAAAAATTAAATTATCTAAAAATTTAAATTTAAAAAATTAAAATCTTAGAAATTTAAAAAATTGAACTCAAGCCAGAATAAAATTAAAAATTATTTTCATTTTATTTAAATGCTATAAAAGGACATGTGATAAAAATAAAAAGTTATCTTCGTTTTTAATTTTTTGATGTTTAATGTTTTGTCAAAATTTCCAGTTGACAATAATTCAAGCATGTTTGCAATATAATAAAATAATAATCCATGTAAAATATAGTTTTCCAAAACCAAACTTCATTTACGTTAACATTTAAATTTTTCACAGACTCTCCATTTCCTGTGATAATGCTGCATATGGCTGTACTTTAGTTCTTAAACTTGACGCTCTTAACAATCACCTAGAAGAGTGTGAACACAATCCGAAAAAACCGTTACCATGTGAAAAGGGCTGCGGATTTGTTATACCTAAAGATGAACTAAAGGATCACAATTGTGTACGTGAATTGCGTACAATGATTTTGACGCAACAACAAAAGATGATCGAATTTAAAACCGAAATTGCTGATCAAAATTTAACTATAAATGAACTGAAACGAGAATTACAGCTGTTTAAAGACTTTATGCGGGCTATGAGAGTTTCAAATCCAGCAATGCGAGCTATAGCAGATCAAATGGAACGTGATGAAGTTATACGTTGGAGTAGTACATTGGCCCGGGCACGAGTTACACGTTGGGGCGGTATGATCTCAACACCAGATGACGCTTTACAGGTGGGAAGTTTTTGAACCTTTGTTTTCTCTTGGGAAGCTGTGTAACTGATGAAAGTTGTTTGTTTTTTATTTATATTTTAGATGATGATTAAACGTGCTTTATCAGAATCCGGTTGTCCTCCTCATATTTTAGATAATCTAATGGAAAATTGCCATGAAAGACGTTGGCCACGTGGTTTAAGTTCACTAGAAACCAGACAAAATAATCGCCGTATATATGATAATTATGTATGCCGGCGAGTACCAGGTAAATTTGAAAGAAAAAAAAAAACATTTTTATTTTAAAAACCAGTTAAGTTGTGAATGTGCAGAGTGGCAGTAGTTGTTACAAATTTTGTTGTGACCAAGTGCTACTTACTGTTATTCCTTAAGTGCAACCTCATATAGATTAATCAATTATCGCTGTTTTATTCAAACAGGGGCCTAATTATGGCATTCGATAGCGATCGAGTTTTACTCGAACGTGCGAGTTTTCTTTGCTTTAGGCATAGGAATTCCAATTGGAATTGTTAAATTTTGATCGCTTTCGAATGCCAGAATTAGTAAACAGTAATGTAATGAAATAGTGACTTAATCGCTAGATTAATTTTAACAATAACAAAAGTCAGTTAATGTTGTACGCAGCCAACTTAACTACTAAACGTGTTGTCAAATTTGACCCTTCACAACGAGATGAATATTAACCGGCATAATATGTGTACGTATACACAGCTTTGTCTGTATAAGTGTCTTTTGTATTGAACCGTGCTCATTTCTACTACGTGTATTTGTTTTATGCTGGTAATTTGGGGTTGTAGCTGGTTGAAAAATTACGCCAAAAAATACCTTTCTCTAATTTTGTTCGACTAAATATTGTTCTCGTCCTTGAAGGGCCATTAAATTGTATGGGCATGAGGATTTTTGGCAGCTTAAAAAGGTTGGCTGTAAGTTTGTGGAAAAAGAAAATGGTTTAATTTCAAATTGTTTGCAATTGCTTGCTGGGTATAAATATGTTTTTTTTTGTGTCTGTGTAAGTAGCAAATTTGTACGCTTATAATTTTCAAAATACTGAATCGATTATAAATAATCTTCCTGCAATTTTTTACCATATTAACTTTGACTATTTTAAGTCTCGTAATATGTTAAAAAAAAGGAGTTTACATTTTTTATAAATAACACATTTTTTTTATTATAAATATTAATACAGGATGTTTGCATTTTGATAAATAAAGAAAATAACTATCCGAATACAAGTCAATTTATTTAATTTTGCTGCTCGAGTATCGGGTTTTCATATTAGGTCACATTAGTCAAATATTTTACGAAAAAGAAGTAACTAATATAAGTTCTTGGGTATATTAAACATTTCGTAATTTTCATATCGTTGTTGTTTTAAAAAATATTTATAACAATGATATGACAATGTCGCACATTTTGATTCCACACGATATTCAAAACATACCCCATTGTAAAAATCGCTATTGATATTTTCATTTGATTTATTTGGCCATGTTTGTTGTTCAAAACTTTTAAGGACAAACGTCATTAAACATTTTTTTGTTTGCTAAAAAGCGTTACCACTATTTTTTAACAAATATTTGACTACTGTGACCATAACTCCAAAAGTTTTAAAACTGTTTGTGTAGATTTTTTAAAGAGAGTTGTCTTAATATTATCCAAAAAAAATAGAAAGCTTCTCGAAAGAAGCAAATTGTTAAACCTTCACAAGTTAAACGGTTGAAGTGTAAAAACTGAAATAAACATTAAATTAAATTACTTTTGCACACTTTAAATTAAACTTTACAGATTTTCTTTCATTTATATATTTTTAATTTTTACTAGGTAAACAAGCAGTTTTAGTCCTCAGCTGTGATAACGCTCACATGTCAGAAGATGTTATGGTTGAGCCAGGCCTTGTTATGATTTTTGCTCATGGCATAGAATAAAAAAGAAGCGTAATTATGATGGCTTAAGATGTGTATGTGTTTGTTAAACATTGTCATTGAAATGATATATAAATTTAAATTTACAAAATATAATTATTATTTTAGTTTTATCGTATACGAGTAATCATGATAAAAACAAATTTTCTTTAAATAATGTTAATTATTGTTTAAAAATCTGTCCTTTTTCTATTTGTAATATTAAATAAACTGTTATTATACATAAATATTTCTAATTATATATATATATACATATAAAAAAAATATACCATGACTTTATTTTTAATGTTTAATTTTATTTGTATATATATATTACACCTTTATTGAAATGTCTTTTAAATTGAATACGGCTTTAATTGATACATTTTTCTATTTTTTATGCTTATCGTGCTGATAATAGCATTTTTTTTTTGCTTTACGTATGTATGTAAACATATATGTATGTCATTTATTTGTTAAGTTTTATATTTGCCTTTAAGTTTAGCTGTGTTTTCGTTTAGTTTGCAGTTTGTATATAAAAATATTTATTTTTTATTTTACCGTAAGCGATCTCGACACCCTAAAAAGTGTTTTACAAATTTTAAATTATGTATACATTCGTAATGATTTGTTAATATGTAATTTGCCTATGTCAAGTGGACTTTTAACAAAACATCTTAAGTTGATATAAAATTTTCAAGCCGATGGGCTTGTTTATATTAGCTAAAGAATAATAATAATTTTTTAATATAAATTTAAAATCTTTTAATATGCGTCTAGTTGTTTACTTTTTTTTTTACTTTCTTTGCTAAGCCGATTTATTTAAATACCTGACTTAATATGTTTTGTCAAAAGCCCACAGATATGTATTATGTACTAATATTCTGTGTGTATTTAGGTAGTTTATTATTATTGTTATAATTATTATTTTTATTTGTATTAAACCACACTTTCAATTCAATGTTTGCCTAATTTGATTTATAGATCGATTATTGATTACAACCAAATATCTATGCTATTGCCAGTTGTTAAATTTATTACAGATAGCAACTGACAACTAACAGCTGTTAATTCAAATTTAACTATGATATGTTGCCAGTTGGCAATGCAACTAAAGTTTGGTTGTTATCCATAATCGGCCAATTAAAAAAATCGAAACGCACCTTTGGCCTTTTTCCTATTAGTTTTTAGTATGCATTAAACAAGACTTGTAAAAATAATTGATTATTCTTAATGGAAAATATAATTTTAGCATAAGTAATAAGTAACTGATTTATGAAATAAACGTTATTAATGATAATTATCACTTGAAATAGATTTAAATTGTCCTTAAAGAAAAACAATTTAATATAAACAAAACAAACAATAATAAATAATAAAATGTAATGACTTTGTTGTTTTTTTTTTTAAATTTATTTTACGATTGTATAGTAATGGTAATATATAATGATTAAGGAAAGTCATTTTGTTCAACACAGATAGACTGGAGGGTACGTATGATTATTTTATTTTAATCAGACCAGTGGTTTAATACTACACTTTTTTTCGTTTTTTTTCGCTTTTTGCATTTTTATAATTTTGTTTGTATTTTGTTTCGTTCAGCAGTTTTAAGGTTACCGAATTAGACAAAAGTTCCAACACCTGTCCGCTTATTTTTTAGGTAGAATACAATGCTTTTTAAATTTTTTTGTTTCTTTCTAGTTAAGTAGATATACCGATTTTTCCCGATTTTTCTCATTTTTACCCCCTAAATATTTGAATTTCCAAAAATTCCTTCTTAGTGGATCTATACGACGTGTGGGTACAAAGAGTAACCCACAGTCCAAAGCTCTATCCGTTTGGGCTGTGCGATGATGAATCAGTCAATCAGTCACCTTACTAATTTATATATATAGATAATGAAATCAAATAAAAAAAAAACTAATCGCATTTGGAACATTTTAATTTTATTTCTATTTTTCTTATTATTGTTTTAATCGTAACTAAATAAACGATATCATGTTATACAAAAGTGTTCTTTTTGTTGACCAATAATATTAGCATACATATATTTATTAACATACATATTGTCATCTAAAATGCAAAATAACGTATCATCAAAAAATCCAAAATTGATTTTTTTTACTTAGTACGATTCAGTAAATTAAATTACATATGTGTACAAAATTTAAGTTATAACCAAGTTATAACCAAAAAATGTCTACTAAAATGTCTTAAGTACTTTCTATTTTATTTCGTTTTTTGCTTCTCCTGTAAACTTATAAAAAGTGATGTTACGCTATTTTGCATTTTAGATGACGATATGTATGTACATATGTATGTTTGTATTAACAGTCAAAACTTTTTTAAATCCTACAATCATATGTTTGCATAAAAAGAAATAAACTGCTTTAGGAAATTCACTTGGGTCCATTTAAAATTTAAATAGTTTAAATACATACATATGTATGTAGTATGTTTATGCGGAACGAGTTTCTATTTAAAAAAAACTATTAATGCAATTAAACAAAATTAAGGCTAGAAAAACGAGTTTGCCGCCTCACACTCACAATTTAATGTAATTAAATGCAAAAGAAACCAGATCATCTACAGTCACCGTAAAATATATTCGTATAAAAAAAACTTTGCTTCACTTCTACATTTGTCTGATTTGGAACAAAACAAAAAACTTAAATTTAAAGTTTTCATCTCCGTTACTAATACGCCTACGGCTGTTATATTTTTAATATTAAATAATTACACATACATATGTACATATATATGCATGCATGTACATTTTGATTAAAACTCCTTCGGAGACTATTTGAGCTAGTAGAATAGTTTAGATAAGATAATAATTTAAGCTGAAACATTAAACTTCATGAGACTGTGTTTGCATTTAGCAATAATTATTGTGCAAATTTTGAATTTTAAAAACGGTGAGGAAAAGAAAACTGAAAGGGGGTATAGATTTGCTCGTATTCTTATTTCGTTTTTTTTTTTGTTCTTTTTTGTTAACTTGTACATCATCAAACAATGTTTAAGACAATAAAGTCAAAATTGCTGAAAAAGAAAACATAAGGGCAAATTTAAAAGATAATTAAAAAAAATATGCGCAAGTATTGTTGCTCCATGCAAACACAGTCTAACCGTTATTCAATTCCATTGCAATATTAAAGCGCATTTTAAAGGGACACTCATGCAATAAAACTGTTCCAGAATTCGTCCAGATTTCGCTTTCATTCTTACTATATTACAGTCCTATGGAACAAGTCCAGGGAACCTACAATTATGTGTTTGTATAAATTCTATTATTTTTTTAAGTTTATGAAGATTATTAAGGCAGACAGTAAAACACCAAGACATGTGCCGGAAAAAAAGAAAATAAGATCCAATCAATAGTTCTCAGAAGTCAAATAAAGCAAACAATAAATAAACTGTAGTTTTATGGACTTTCAAGTTCAAGAAACTTCAACGGGTTGATTTTAGAAGCTGTCTGGCTGGTTCGTTAGTTGTATGAGGAACTTGAACACATGCATAGATACATACATACATATTTATGTGCATATGTAGTATGTATGAATGACCGCTGGTATAGTTTGGTGGCTAAACAACTGATATTATGTGAAAAAGTGAGAGTGTATCCATGAGATAAATTTTTGGATGCTTATTTTTTTGTTTCGTTTTCTTTTGTTTTCAATTTATTAGTTTAGTGTGCCTTTGAGGTTTGTAAGGCAAAGATTGATTTTGGTTATTCAATAGTCTTTCATCGAACGAAAATGAAATATTTAATTGCTCTATCAATATTCATAGCAATTAATTTAACTGAAGCCGATTTAAATGTCGCCAAACAAAAAAATATTGAACAAAACGCACAAATGCGTAAGTTTAGTAATTAAAGTGTGAAAAACAAATCTTACACTATCGATTCTTCCAATAATTACAGCATCCAATGGGCTGGCAGTAGATGAAGTTGTGGTGGAATCTTCTTTGTACATTAAGCCCAAGCAACAACGCCTTCAATTGCACAGAGTGCATCGATCTATTTTAAGCGATTTCGATAATTTTAAATCTTCGGTCGAACATAGACGTGTTAAACGACAATTCGGACAATATGGTCAATCGCAGGCGGTTTCTAATGCTGCTGCGCATCAAAACTATAACAACCGGTTTGGTTTTGGCAATTCAGCAGCTAATGCTCAAGCTCAGGCCTTTAATACTTACGGACCGTATGGTGGATTTGGATCATCAGCTGCCGGCTCACTAACACAAAGCCAAAATGGAAATCGTTTTGGTTTACAAAATTCAGCTGGTGCTTCGCATGCTTTAACCTTTAATCTGCCTAATGGTCAGTCGGTGAATTTCGCTTCCACAAATAGTTTCGCAAACAACCCAGCTACCAATTATGCCAACAGTCGTGGTAGTGCTGTTTCAATTAATCGAATTTAATTTTATACAATTTTAAATGTGTTGAAAGTTTTGTACTTAATAAAACGTTTGTTTTTAAACAAGTTAGGATGGACGCTTTACTCGGCGGGTTTGATTTTAAATATAATTTCATAGTTTAAAGTTTAAAATCGAAACGCCAATTTAAAGTCATAATTGGAGAGACTAAAAATAATTTACCTGAAGTTTTTTCAATACGTTCAATACCAAAGTATACATACCTGTCAGTAACATTTTTAAGCCCCTACGATTGTTGTTTTTAAACTCATTGGATCACATCCCAGCTATTAATTGATCAAATTTGCTGATTATCAGGTACATATGTATGTATGTTTATTGTACTACATACGGGTTATAAGGACAACTTTATATACATATGTGTATGTACATATGTTTATATAGGTTCTTTTGGTTCCTATAAGGAGCATTGGGCCTCAAAAATATTAACAGGGGTTTCGGTAATCAGAAGGTTTGGGGTGAGTAGCTAATTGGGATACTGCACCCAATCCTGAAGATGGGGCTGCCAGCATAACCTTCAGGCAGCCAGGCAGACTCGACTGCCTAATTACACGCTTCTATATTAAGCCGCTTGCTGCAAGGAGACGACGCCTGCTGCCAGTCGCCCTTGCCATGGGATCAGACGCTAGCGGATGGTGGCTATTGGTTATTTAAAGGCCTTGTCGTTTTAAATATCATAGGCACTCAGAATTTGGGTGGATCACGGTGCTCTTCAGATTCCATCTCAGATTCTCCTTTTAAAACTGCTGAGTGTCTGCGACTGCAAGCAGCTACCACGTAAGTATATCAACGGGACGTTCCTGTGCTTTGTAAACAAATAAGGCAAGCAGTATAATTAAACACGACCTAGGTCACATTCAGTGTATCGTCTGCTTCACTATCCGCCAGGTTTTATTTAAACATAAATAAAGACAAACGGAAAATTGACTCCGATATTTACATACAGTACTCCATCGCATAATCGGACAAGAGTTTCGTCTGATATTAATGTGTTCTAAAATTACACAAAATTCCTAAATATATTGTTTTTTTGCTTTTATGTATATTTTAAATACCCATCTATCTGAACAATAAAAAAAACAACTTTCTTAAATATAACAGTAAGTTTCACCTAAATTCTTTGCACTTAAAGAATAATCAGACAAAGCGAGTAGTCATGCAAAAAATTCCGTTATTTTTTTATTCGCATTGTAAAATTTTTTTTTAAATTATTATATTCAGTCGTAAATTGCACGATATTAATTTGAGGTTCCGTAACGAGTTTAGGTTGGCTAAAAAAAGCAGAGAAGGTCAAGGCAAAATTTTAAATTAGCGAGAAGAGTGTTCGATCTTAAAGGAAATCAAACAAGATCCCTTTAAAACTGCAAAAGAACTTAAAATATCTTTAAAAACTCGCACTGGAAATGATGTTTGCCCAAATACCGTACGCAACACATTACATAAATACAATTACTATTAACGAGTTGCCAGAAAAAAACCATTTATTAGCCTTTAATTTCAGTAATTTAAGGCAAACCATCTTAAATTATGTTTATATTAATAGAAGCTTGGAACTCTATAGAGCCGGAAGTCTGCCAAAATTTAAGTTAAATCAATTCCAAAGCGCTTACAGGCAGTTTTGGATAACAAAGGATATGCAACTAAATATTGGTTTTTTTGTTTTTTTTAATTTTTTGCCATTGTTACTATGCTTTGTCCGATTATTCATCGAGCGAAAGAATTTGAATTGTTTTTACTTTTCTATTCAAATTTACCGTTATAATTAAAAAATATGTTGTTTTTTCTATTGTTCGGATAGATATGTATGTAGAGTAGAAATATATGTAAGAAAAAAAAACGATAAATTTAGGAATTTAGTGTAATCTTAGAACACAATCATATTAGACGAACCTTTTGTCCGATTATGCGATGGAGTCACTGTATGTAGATTCAGATTTTATATAATTTATATTATGTATGTATGTATGTATATATTAAATACAAACAGAATGACGACTTTAATTTCCTTGCTTCGCATGATAATTCACACTAATGCACGAAACATAATGTGGTTAAATAAATAACGATATTTACAGCCTGGCCCAAAAAAATGCAAACGATGCTTTCTTTCGAATAAATATATATCAAACAAAAACAAATTTAAACTTATTGTTTTTGTTTGAAATATATTTATTCGATTAAAATATCGTTCGCATCATGGTATAACTACATACTTATTGTACCATGATGCGGTGTAGTTATACCTTGGTATGCATTCAAAATATATTTTGAAAAATTTCAAGGGATCAACCAATTGAATTTAACAAGGTGACAGCGTTGCGGCAACATATACAACAAGACAAAAACAATATACATTTTATTGCTGTTAAATTATTGCTGTCAGCTGTTATTGCTAGTAAGTATAATAAAAACTGTGAGTTGTTTTTATTAAATTAACCTTGATAACAAATTTGGCAACTATATAATAAAACGGAAGATGGAAATTAATATCAGCTGATCAGATGCAGTCACCTTATTTAATTATAAATTATTCAATTATAAAAAAAGTAAAATTATTTCTATTTTAGTATGTATATATTTTTTTTCCCCCCAAAAAAGATTTATAGAAATCTTTTTTAAGGAATTTTTGTTTATTTATTTTAAATATATATGTATGTGTTAATTTATGACATAAACTATATGTGTAAGAAACCCGCTTGTTTAATTTACCTAATCTGATTCACTTTCGCTTTCCGATTGGAAGTCACCAACATCAATATTAAATTTATATTCTTGATCGCAACCCAAATAAGAATCACTCATAAAATATAGAGTATAATCATGACGACCAGGACTAGGTGCCACAAAATCAAGTTTGACCTTAGCCTTTTGTTGCAAAGTAAGTCGTTTGATTGAGAGTAAAGAGTTTGTTTTAGAATCACCGATAACAACCCACCAGCCTTCTTCGCGTTTCTATAAAAAAAATAAAAAAAAACACAAAGATTTATTTGATAAGATGATACAATAGCTTTTATGTAATTAAAAAAAAAGATTAAAAGTACCTGTGGGAAAAAAGGTGCTATAACAGGACCTGTAATTTCATCTTCTCTCTCCAATTGTACAACCACATTAACTGTAGAGCCCGAATTAATGCGATCCTTATCAACTACTTCAAAGTTCATTTCTATGTTAGGATAACGATTACAGAAGCGTGCCACATCTGCCATTTGAACATCACTTAATTGTAAGAGACGGGAACGATCATCATCTTCCAATTCCATAATATCAAAGACAGTTTCGATTTTCTTTAAAAGACAGTTTTTTTGTTTGTTCATATTTTCCTTATTAAGAAAGTAAAGTAAATATAATCTTACCTTTTCTGTGCATCTCTTAATGATATCTGCATTAAAGTGTGGCAATTGTTTGAGATAAGAATCTTTACTCCACATAGCTTGTGTCATCATTTGTGCCAACTCCATAGCGGCTACAGCCGGTGAAAGCCAACCATTCGAGCTAAGCACATCTACGCAAGCCTGTATTAGACGTATGGCTTTGCCTAATATTATCTCCGTATCGCCTTGTAATTCAGGACCCAACTGTAGACGGCACAAATGCGCTTGTAATAAAAGATTTGTTTTGATGTGTGGATCATTGAATCTAAAAGACAAAGAAAACATTTTAATTACGCTTTTCGCTTCGATGTTTAATTATTTGAAGTTACTTCGGTGCAGAATCATTTGGTCCTGTTAGTTTGTTGGGCAAGCGTTGCGATAGAGTTCTTAAAATGCCTTCTTCATGGTGACGTACAACAATATCCTCATATTCGGCAGCAGAGGATATAATTTCCAAAAGACCTCGAACTTTAGTTTTGCTGTTAAGTGACAAACTGAAAAGTTCTGTAAATAAATTTTGTATATCGTTAAACAGGTGATCTTGTCGATAATATATTTTGTTTTACTGCAACTTACCTATAGTTGTATAATTGATATAGTAGTATGCCGCAATCATGCCCAAATTTAGCGGCAATGTATCCATATCATCTTCAACACTTATACATTTCGATTGTTCTAAATCTGACAGAGTGTTTTCAACCAATTCCGACAAGTGATCAGACAAATGACGATGTGTTACACCTTGTAAATTATAATAATTTGGATTTTGTGTTAAACGTCTGTAGAGGAAAGTCCATGTTAGATAATCCACAGCATCCTGTTTGTTTTCAATGGTCTTGGTAACCACTTCAGCATTGAAATGATCATGTAGACGATGATCCAAATGACTTTCGATGGGCAAAGATTCATTGAGGAATTTCTTAAAGAAGTCTTTTTTAGACGATTGACACATTAAAACACACTTGGCATCGGCATCCTCAATGGGTCTATTAGCGCGTCCAATCATTTGCAAAACATCCGTTATAGGATAATCTTCATATGAATGGTTTTTACCATTGTAAAACTGGGTATCCATAATAATCAATAAATGTGCAGAGATGCTCATGCCCCAGCAAAGATCCTTAGCTACGACTGCCACCTGTACGGCACCCGAATCAAACAGTTGTTCCACCAGACGGTGATCCGAAGGAGTAAGACCTTCGTGTAAATAAGCCACACCTTGCGATAGTGTTTCCTTTAAGGTTTTATCTGTCATACGATCCAAGAAAGGCTTGATATCCTCTTCTTCGGCATGGAAAAAACGATTTGGTTGCAAGTCTGAGGCCGAATAGGTCAAAATATCGATGGCTATTAAACGTGCTTGTTTGCGGGAAGATACAAAAACGATAACAGGCTTGTGGGGACTGTACTTAAGCACGGCATTGTACACCGGTTTAGACATTGAAGCTATTCTGGTCGCGTTATGCGTAATATTAAATCCTTGTATGTGCAGTTCCAAAGGTATGGGTCTAACGCTTGGATGGAAATTGAAGGTGGCATTGGTATTGCAACCCAACCACTGGGCCACATCTCTAGCATCAGCAAGGGAGGATGATAGAGCCACTATTCTAATTTGCTTTTCAATTTGTGAGGAGATATATCGCATTCTGGAACATACCACCTCTAGAACTGGACCATCTTCCCCTCCCACCAGCTGTAGTTCATCCACTATAAATAAATGTATATTTTGGACATTTTTACGTTGTTTCCAACGTCTAGATAAAACATCCCATTTATCGGCTGTAGTTATAATTAACTGTCCTTTAGCTAAAAGTTTTAAATCTGTACCAGTTTCGCCAGTTAATTTGACCACTTTTAAGCCCAAATGGGCAAATTTCGTATGCCAATCGGCAAATACTAAGTCGGCCAAATCTTCTTTCGACACCAAATAAACACATCTACCTTCAGTTTGCTGAGAAAATAAACGCAATATCGCAAATTCTGCTATAGTCATTTTTCCCGAACCCGTAGGAGCTCCCACAAACACATTATCATCGCTATTGTAGACAGCATTGAAGACTTGAGTTTGAATTGGATTAAATTGGGGATATTTGTCTTTGTAGAATTCCTCAAATTTAGGATTTCTCAAGGCGGAAATGGGTAAAGGTTGCAAGTCCAACAGCTCGGTGGGTGGCATATTCTTTTCGGGCAATATCAAGTGGCGGAAGGATACGGGCAATTGTGTTTCAGAGCCTATCCATCTATCTGAGACAATTCTTAGAAAATATTGAGGTGGCAAAGGTTCAAAGACTGGCACGAAGAACTTTAGTTGATGTTCATCTTGACAATATTTCTCTTTAAGCAAGAAGAATTCATGATGTAAAATAATTTCCGAGTCCACATCTTCAACCATAATCCAAAAACCTTCGGACTGGCCATGAACTTTTTCGTCCCATTGAAAATCCGGTGTAATGGTTAATTCTACTCTTAAAGTGGAACGTGTAATGGGTTGAATATGTGTAGATAGTTCGAGTTTAGGGAATTGGTGGACGAACTTGTGAATAGTTTTACCCAATTTAGGGACCCTTATCAATTCTCCTATTTCGTGAGGTTCCAAATCGTACAAACGTTCCCAGGGGAAATTTTTCTTTTCCAGTTTTTTGGCAATTTCGTCGGGCATCTTTTTGAATTGCCTTAAAGGTGTCATTGACTGCCACATTCTACGGTCTACCATTTTGCACAAAGTCAAGCATTTATCGGCCAATTGGGCCCAACCACGATGTAAAACAATTTCGTAAATGGCTCTCATTAAACGGGAGGCCGACTGTGTAATAAACACCATGTCCGACATTAAAGCGAAACCTTCCAGTTTCAACTGGGATATATAGGCTTGCAACAGCACATTAACTTTTGCACTATGCTCTTCCATGGACTCCTTGATGGGTATGGGTACACGTTCCATTAATTTTTGCAACTCCAATTTTTCTTCTTCTCTAACAGCAATATGTTTGAATTCCGAAGACAAAGAAAATACTCTAAACAATTCAATTTCCGATAAAGTTTGTTTGAGCAATTGATTGTAAGTCATCATGGTTTCGTGGGTACAATAGTAGTGCGAAGCAATACGACCCAAAGCAGTGACCTGGAATTGTCCAGATTTACGATCGTACTTTACTAAGCCACTGCGATCCAAGTGTAATGCAGCAGTATGTATTAAATCCGCTCGTCTCTGTTCCAATAAAGGATCTTCCTTTAAAGCATCATGACCTACACCATATAACAGGGGATTTCTTAACATTCGTATATAAAGATAAGTGTAGCCCAGCCAATTAACAGCATCCTTTAGATTCTGCACTGTGCCCAAAACAATTTCAGCATTTAACATATCTGGCAACTTCGAAACAAATTGAGACTCAATGGGCAACTGTTGATTGAGCAAAGATAGATAGAACTGCAATTCACTGTGGTTTGTAATCAAGATACCTTCACCTTTAGTGTCATATTGAGGACGACCGGCACGACCCAACATTTGTAAAACATCCAAGGCTGACAGCTCCACCCATCTTCCTTTTTCGGGGTTGTAAACCTGTGTACCCTTGATTATAACGGTGTGAGCGGGCAAGTTAACGCCCCAGGCTAATGTGGCCGTCGAAACCAAAACCTGAATATGGCGATCGGCAAACAGATCTTCTACTAAAGTACGATCGACTCTCGACATACCAGCGTGATGTATAGCAAATCCGTAAGGTAAAAGTTCTTTCAATTCATTATTTTTTACCTGTTCAGCTTCAGTTCTCAATACTTCCATACTAGCGGAACCTTCGCGCAAAAAACTGCCCAGTGTATCCTTTTCCAAGCACATGTCACGTACTGCTCGCGCTGTTTTGCCTGTTTCTTTACGTGAATGCACAAATACCAAGACTTGATTTCGACCAGCATGTTCCATAGTTTTTTCATAGACAATTTCATTCATCACCTGGAATCTCTTTAGGGCCTTCTTCTCGGTAACACCTATATATTGTTGCTCCAAAGCTACAGGACGAAAACTGTTGTCGAAATAAAACAAGCCCTTGTCCGGTTTTACACGTAAAAATGTGGAAACATCTTGATAGTTGGGCAAGGTGGCAGACAAACCCACTAAACGTACATCCTCTTGTGTCACTTCAATGTTGCGAATGGTACGTGCCACTAAAGCCTCCAAAACCGGGCCTCTTTCATCGTGCAACAAATGAATTTCATCAATAATTACAAGACGCACAAGGGTTGTAAATGTTTTCTCGCCTCCCTTACGTGTTATGATATCCCATTTCTCAGGTGTACAAACAATAACTTGAGTAGCAGCTATTTGTTCTCTAGTTAGTTGATGGTCGCCAGTCAATTCAGAAACTGTTAGATTATAGCAGGCCAGTCTACGGCCAAAATTACCTACCATTTCTTGTACCAAAGACTTCATGGGAGCAACATAAATAATTTTAAAATCATCGGCATTGATGGTGCCATCTTCGTTAATATGTTTGCCTATTTCACGCATCATACAGAGCAAAGCCACATTAGTTTTACCAGCACCAGTAGGAGCACACAGCAGCATATTTTCATCGGATTCTAAAGCTGAACGCCAAAGTCTAGACTGTATGCGATTTAATGTTTTGAAGCCTTCAAAAACTGGCTGCACATATTTGGGCAGTTTTTCAATGGGTTGTAATTCTTCTTTGTCCTCAAATGGTACTTGCTTCAAAGCCGGTACATGAACTTCCTCATAACCTTTACGTTGTTTACGAAAAGAGCCATCGGGCAATTGACATCTTTTATTGGCCATAAAGTGGGACCCTTGAGTAAAAGATAATTCATCAAATTCCAGTAGTTGTCTTTGTCCGGGTACTTGTCCCGCCATTCCCTGGCTGCCTTCATCCATTTGCGATTTATTCAATTTACTTGCACGCGTGCTATTGCCATACCCATCCTCATCTTCTGTTTTGCCTGTCTCCAGCTGTACAAGTATCTTAGCCAGTTTGCCATCACTACGCATTTTTTCACGTATACGTTGTCGTTCGCTGTCAGTTTGAGCTGAAGCCAACATGGTACAATATAAAATCATTTGACGATTTAGCTTTAGTTGCTTAATAAAGTCAAAGCAATCATAGCCCAGCAACAGGACCAATTGGTTCTCACAATCCCTTTCGTCTGCGGCATCTTTAAGTATACGCAAGACGTCTGCTGCTTTACTTTGGGAGACCATTGCGTCTTTATAGTATTTGCTGAGGCAACGTTGGAGCCAATAGGCATCAATGTCAAGCGGATGTAAGCCACGTTCTTTTTTAACATTTACGGATTCTTCTGCTAAAAGCTGAAGGTAAAGTTAAAGTAATTATGAAACTTTACAAATTTATACGCGCTTCCAATTCAATTAGACATTTAATGTTTATATAAAACATTGATAAACAGTTGAAAGGTGGGTGTTTAAATTTGCAACAAAAAAAATGTGGAATTCAACGTCAAATATAGTATATATTCATTCTCGCTCTTAGAGCGCAAAAAATTAAGGGAAATTAATCGTTGTTTATCAAATACCATCAAGTATGTAACGAATTGATATGAACTTTTAAAATATCTTTTAAATAAAAAATAAATAAATTAGTTTATAAGTTTTTGCTTTCGTTAGAAAAATTGTTTGTACCTGTTCTTGTTTATATATATATAACATAACAACAAAATATTTTATTTTGCTTTTTTGTAAATTTTATAATTAAAATTTGCAAACTACATACCTACATATATAGACCCCATACGTATATATATATTGAACCCTTATAGATAGGGAAGTCGATTTAACTATGTCCGTCTGTCCGTGTGTTGGTTGAAATCAAGTTTTTGTAGCTCCCATAGGTCACCAGGGTTGTATGTGGTATCAAACTTTTGGAAATACTTTCGAGAAAATAGGTATTGAAAACTGGCAAGATCCACCAACAACCGGCTGAGATATAAGCAAAAAAATACGACTGCCTCGTTTTTTTTTCCACAAAAATTTTTTTTTACACAAAAAAATTATTGTTTTGCAGCTTTAAAATAGATTACATTGTGAGTTAAATAGGTGATATTTACATACAACAGCGTAGTACCGATCAAAGAGTGCTGAAGATGAAACCGTAGCTGGTTTCGAAAATGCATTACACTCGGCTAGTGTCGTACTCGATTTTTCATAATATTCTTAACAATAATCACATGAACTAAAAAGCCTGACAATATTAATTAAAACATCTAAATAAATTACAAATATATTTGAAAAAAAATTATACCATTTGGCCACACATGGTGAAGGGTATATAAGATTTGGCCTAGGCAAATATAGCGCTCTTACTTGTTTTTATTAATTCAGAATATGTTTGTAATACTCGTTTATAACAAATATTTAGCCTTATTGTGGATATCGTCGTAGTTGTTTAACATATTTTCTAACGTGTAAAATTTTCGCAAATATACTAACGAACTATGTGATATATCTATAGACAATCACAACTTGACTTATATTATACTTACATTTTCTGCATGTAAAGTGTGATCAATGCGAGCCTCCTCGCCTTCTTCCTGCCCATCTTCATCACGTATCTCGCCATACATATCGTTATCACTTTCCTCTTCAGATTCTTCAAATTGTACATTTATTCCATATGTTTCATCGATTTGTTCTTCATTTACATTCGAGTTTAAGGCTGTAACAGCATCCGAACCGAAATCAGTAATTTTTTTCCCCAAATTTACAAGTAATGCAAATCTATATATAAAAAGAAGGATATAACCAATTGCAATTCATTCAAATAAAACTATAGAACTTGCCTTTCATCTGTAACCGAACCCAATAAACTATCAATTTCTCGCTTACGTTCACGATCTTTGAGTTTATCATTTTTTAGTACAGCCAAAATTTCATCAGCCGCCCCGCATAATATGTCTCTTGGCTGATCACCAAGTGCTTCTTGTATGAAACTTAATAGAACTTCATAAGTTTGGCGGGTTTCCTGGGTTTTAGGACGATACACAATGCCTACCATTTCATCGATACCCTCCGACAATAAAGTGGCGCCCTTCATTCGTTCGAAATCATATTGGGCCTCATCACGTTTTTGCCGCTTGGCTTTGCGCTCCTCAGTTTTTTCAGGCTTTGAACGCTGATAACGGTCGCCCATTCGTGTGCCATCTAATTTTCCAACCAAAGACATAACCTCACCGGTAGCCTCATCTCTTCTCGGGCGTTCGATAAGCCTAACATCGGCTTGCAAAACCAAATTTGAATTCTAAAATGATATTTTAGTAAATATGTATATATTTCACTTTTTCTGTCCAGTTTGTAGGTAAACGTTTAATTTTGTATACCAAAATTCAGGAGCTTACTATTTCATATTCATTTAACACTTACCGCTTTATATTCATATTGTAGCTGTCTTGCTGCGGCATCAGCCATGTTTGTTTATCAGATTTATATGTTAAAAAAAAATGTTTTTAATATTCCAGCAATATTTTTTAATAAATAGTGAGAAAAAATGTGAATTTTCGATTTCAATAAACACGGCCACCGCTTTCTTTTATTTTGTTTTCACTGACATTCGTGTCTAATATTTTGTTTGCGATATTGCTGTCATTCGCAGTTGTGTACAGAGCCATTCGTATACACTTGGAAAAAATTATTTGAAAATTTAAAGATGTATTTTAATTCAGATACCATCCACAAAATAATGTACAATACTTCATGTTATATAATATAATCACGTCTGTATGTATCATATTTAAAGGGGTGTTACTATTTAGTTACTAAAAATTGAAGATCAACGAGAATAAGTAATATCGATATCATTATTTTTGTTATTACTTTTCATATAATTGAAATAATTGTTTTTAGTGCAGTAAAGAAATAAAAAAAAATATTTTTCAATCAGTTTTAATTTTGTTATACTTTCAGTTTTAATATTTTGATATTTTCAGTTTTAATTTTTTGACAAAATATTTTTTACTTTTTGATTGTTTGCTGCAGCAAACTAAACGCGTTATCAAAATTGGATTATCCAACCGTCGTGCGTTGCCGCCGCGGTATTGTAGTTTGCTTCATACAAATTGTATGGGTATGAGGATTTTTTTTAGCTTGCTGCTCCTGTATAGGTTTGGTTGTAAAAAATTGAAAAAAATCTTCTCACTGTAATAACCTATTAATAAAACGCTAGCACAGTTTTTGCAATTTAACTACTTTAAAATCGCTGAATCGACCAGTAAATAGCTCAATTGCCAATACTGCCACGGAGAACAATTTGCCATCTGGAGAATTTGGAGAAAAACGTTTTTGAAGTCTCATATCTCGTGTCCCGTGGCTGGTAAAGAATTGTAAGTGCAGCAAAATTTATAATATTTTTAATTTAATTGCATATTAAAAGAAATTTATAGATTAAAGTCAAAAACATTATACAAAATTTCATAAATTATGGAATAAAAATTTGAAAACAGAAAAAAAAATGGAAAACATTGAACGCAAATAATTTTCCACGTTATGTAACCTATAAAAGTAAAACTTGAAAAATTTGTAAAAATGTTCTTATAATAAAAATTTAAAGATTAAAAAAATGATAAAAATGAAATAAGTGAAGATAAACTGTTAATCTAGAGACACATTAAACGATCTTATAAATTTTAATGGATTTTTTCGTTTTATTTTGTAGTTTGCTTAGCTATACTTTGTGCAAAGACAAGAAGAAAATATGTTTTCATCACTCTTAGAAGCTGCCAAGAATTCCCCATTCCGCACACCCTTCAGCAAGGTAGAATGCGCCACACCAGCCAAAGGTGCCGGCCCAGTACCAGGTCGTCAAATTCAAGCTGCTGCCGCTAGTGCCGGTGAATCATGCGAATTTGGCTCACCGAAATACTTTGCTTTGTGCGCTCTCGGTGGTGTCTTGTCTTGTGGTACCACTCACACTTTTGTTGTGCCTTTGGATTTGGTCAAATGTCGATTGCAAGTAGATGCTAAGAAATACAAAAATTTGTTCCACGGCTTCAAGGTTACGGTAGCTGAAGAGGGTGCTCGGGGTTTGGCTAAGGGATGGGCTCCTACCTTCTTCGGTTATTCCGCTCAAGTAAGTTGATTTTACCCTTTTCGATTTCGGTAAAAATTGCTTCAGTTTTTGTCAGCATAGATTTATTTTAAATTCTCTAATTTGTGGTGTTTATAAATAAGTAAAAAAAAGTTATGTCATAAAAATGCAGACGAACAAGACACCGCTTTGTATTCAGCCTTTTGGCTTAAAAAACTATTGATTTTAAAATGAGCTAAAAAAAAAAATGTTTTAATAATGTGTACTGATTTTAATTTTTTTTGTATGTTTTAATTAATTGATTTTCTTAATGTAAAGAATATGTGTTAATAAATAACTGATAAATAGATTTCCGTAACTGTTAAAGTGTCTACATATACATACATATATGTATGTATGTAGCTAATACATATAAATACTTAAGCCGCAAAGTATCTTTTTGATCTTTTTAATATTGAACAAATTTAGTCATATTTTAAAATTAATTACTTTTGTTTACCAATGATTATTTCTGCTTTAATCTTTTTTAAATAACATATAAAAAATTTAATAGTTAATATCAAACTAAAAAGTAGAAACTAATTTAAAGTAGGTATGAAAAGTTTGTTCTAAAGCGATAAAAAGACAAGCTAACCATTATAATTAAATAATTAACGTTTGAATTAATTATTTTGTCAGTGATTTCATTCTTCTTTTAGCCTTATTTAGAATTTTTTAACTTAAACAACTTGCTAGGTTCATACTTTAAAATTATATTTCACTTCTTAGTTTGATTTGCTAATAAAGTAAGTTTTTAATTTTTTTTTCAACTATAATTTTTCACGTCACTAATTTAAACCCAGCGAATGTGCAAGATGTTTTGACCAGACATAACTATGTAGGAACAAGTATTACCTATGAACTAGTTCGATATTCTGTGCATATTTTTTTAATGCAAAATTCACTATTTTTTTAATGCAAAATTCAATCGGAAAGCAAAAAAAACATACTTTTTACAGTAGCGGACAACCTAAATTTTAGTTATGTAATTGTATGACTGTACAAACATACATACATACATATGTATATAATGTGTTTTGCAAAATAGAAAAACAGTTTTTTTTTTCAAGAAATCTTCTTTCTTGCTTTTATATTGTTTAACATCTTTGTTAAAAAAGGTGTTCACGTCAACAATTTTAGCATTTTCACAATTTTGCAAGACTAAAATCTTGGGGGTATTTTTTTGCTATTTGTTATAGCGGAATCTGTTGTCGTACTTGAGCTTAACGTAAAACGGATATTGAAAATATGTGTATTATTTAATTTAATTATCGTTATGTAGTTTTGAAATTTTCTATTCTATTTCATAAAAAAATTGGAAAATAATTTATTTAAACTTGGTCATTTATACACGACAGCTATCGCTTAAGTTATCTTTCCACACTTTCCTTTACAAAAAAAAAAAAAATAATAAAGTACAATACTCGTACTATGTGTAATAATAATCTTAATAAATTTATCAGTTTGCATTAAAATGTAGTTTTAATCTGTATGTATGTATGCTGATCTGCTTTTGCTTTGATCACAGCTGTAATCTGTATGTAAATTGAATAGTCCCTTTCGTCATTGTTAAAGAAAAGAATAAAACAACCGTTAGATAAGTATGTATTACTTATCTTATCACTTTAGAATTGAAAACACCAATGAATATAATTTTTTAGTTATAAACTGATTAAATACTTATTTTTATGCTGATTAATTTATGAAGGCAACAATTTAAAAAAATTTTAACAAAAAAAAAAATTCAAATGTAAAGTGCTGTAAAGTTTTTATAATTTTATTCGCATTTTCACAAAGAATAATTTAAATTTAATAAAAAAATTTAAATTTACCTATAAAGTGTATTTTAATTGAATGGGGGCGGCATATTATAGAAGTGCTCAACACAAACTATAACTTTTTGTAAACAGAATTGGCCCCTGTGATTTTCTGTCTCAATGTTTTTTTTTTACACAAAAATGATTATATTTGTGGGTACCCATGTCAATTGGGGAAAAAAGCAAAAAAAAAACCTAGTGAAGGGTATATAAGATTCGGCATAGCCGGCGCTCTTACTTGTTTTTTATTTGGTTAATTTCAATACTTTCTTTTTCCTATTCTTTTAGCTAATAATAAGTACATATGTATGTATGTACTAGAATGACCCGGCAAACGTTGGTTTGCCGTATATCTTACTTCTAGTAAATATTTTGGTTGTTAATTAAAAAAAATAATGAATGAATTGTAAGCGTGTGGGGATGGGATCTAAATATGAGAGATTGATGTTAGGATTGTAAAAATGTATGGTTATTGTTATTTTTTGATGCCAAATGAAAAGAATTAGGAAAAAAAAATTGTCAACAAAATACATAAAATTTTCAAGAGAATCGGTAAATTAATTAAGAAGTTAAAGGAGGGGGTTCTTTAATCCTTTTTGCTTTATTTTACGCTCTAAATGTTAAAATTTATAGCCTTTAGTTCCTTCCAGATGTTACACTATTTGCCTGCCAAATTTTAAGAAAATTCGTTGATAAGTTAAGAAGATATAGGGAGGGGGAGTTTTTACCCGTTTTGCCCTATTTTACGCCCTCTGGCGATATGAAATATACTTTACGACCTATTCTCATACCTAAAAAATACACCTACAATCATAAAATCATAAAAATCGGTCAACCCGTTTCGGAAGAGTTTAATTACAAACACCCTGACACGAGAATTATATATATACATATATAAGATTTATATGCATATACTTGTATGCACATCCATATTTACACAGCTATTGTACAATATTAATAATATTAAGTATTAAATAAAGCAAACATTTAAGATTGTTATAAACAAATTATATTGCAATTTTGTTTTAACTTTTTAGGGTCTTTGCAAATTTGGATTTTATGAAGTCTTTAAAGTGTACTACGCTAATATGTTGGGCGAAGAGAATGCATACTTGTACCGTACCTGGCTGTATTTGGCAGCCTCTGCTTCAGCTGAATTCTTTGCCGATATTGGTTTGGCTCCATTTGAAGCTGCCAAAGTTAAGATTCAAACCACACCCGGTTTTGCCAACACTATGCGTCAAGCTATGCCCAAGATCTTTAAAGAAGAGGGACTTACCGGTTTCTACAAGGGTTTGGTGCCATTGTGGATGAGACAAATCCCATATACCATGATGAAGTTTGCTTGCTTCGAAAAGACCGTGGAATTGTTGTACAAGTAAGTGTTACCACCACATATACACAGAAAACAACAAATAAATAAAAATTGTTTTGCAGACATGTTGTTCCCAAGCCACGTTCAGAATGCTCCAAGTCCGAACAGTTAGTTGTCACATTTGCTGCTGGTTATATTGCTGGTGTCTTTTGCGCTATCGTTTCTCACCCAGCTGATGTTGTTGTATCCAAATTGAACCAAGCCAAGGGCTCTTCTGCTCTTCAAGTCGCCAAATCCTTGGGCTTCATGGGCATGTGGCACGGTTTGATGCCACGTATCATTATGATCGGTACATTGACTGCTTTGCAATGGTTCATATACGATGGTGTAAAAGTAGCTTTGGCTTTGCCCCGTCCTCCACCACCAGAGATGCCCGCTTCACTCAAGGCCAAGCTCGAGAAAAGCCAATAAGCAGCATTAGAAACGCAGTATAATCAATTACCAACTAATAATATCTACAACTCATCGTTAAATAAGCTCTTTTAAATTAAGGACATTAGATACAACAAACAAATTAAAAATCCAAGTTAAAAAAAATCAGAAAAAAACTATTAAAACGGTTTAAATTATTATCTTAACTAACACATAGGCAATTATAGTTGCAAGACAATTGCAGGCCGCGATACAAAAACAAAAAATTTTCTTTATCAACCGGCTAAAAAACAAAACAACAACATACATACATTGCATAAACACTATTTGAATTATATAAACCGAATAAAAGACTAGTCGGTCCAACAATGCTTAACACGAATTAAGCACAGGGGCATTAGAGTAAAAAATTAAATATTTTCAATATATAAACTTAAACTTCCTTCAGTTAGTTGTGCGCATTTATTTCTAATTGATAAAAGTAAACAATTTCATTCCATTCAAAGAAACTACATATATTCTATGAAATGCATTTTCTTTATATAACTTAGTTTAAGCTTTAATGTTTATCAACCCGAGAGAAAACTCTACCCAAGCTTAATTTACCTGACTAATTGTCTATTTTAATCTTATAAAACTCTGCTTCCATCCCATGAACTAGTGTTTGCCAATGCAATTTATTGTTTGTTAATTTTATTTTTTGTCTCATTGTTGATATTAGTTTATTATATTTAAATTGAATATTTTTTTAAGTAATTCATTTTATGAATTATTTTATGTAAATTAGACCCCAACCCCAACTAAACAGTATCGTTTAAACAAAGATTGAAATAAAATGACGGAGCCGGTGAAATATATGAAAACTATAAATTGAAATGTGTTTTTATTTCATTTGCAATCAACAGGAAGCTTTGAGATAGACAAAGTTTAAGGGCTCTTAAATTCTTTATGGGTCGATTATGAATGGCCATCGAACCTCAGTGGCCAAGAATGTTATTACAGAAGCCAGCTGCCAAGTAGTGGTAGTTGCTTCTAGTCTTCCTTGGTATATGGTAATGACGCACATTAGTGAATAAATAATTTCTAAGCTACTGAGCCGTTTTGCCTAAAATAAACTGCGGTGCTAAGAGTGGACGTTGTTTTTTTACTTTTGCGTTTAAGTGTAGCTATTCAGGGCATCAAATTTGGTAGATAACTTTAATAAACAAACGCTTTTTACTTTAATAAAAATGAAAGAGAAAAATCATGGGGTGAAGTTGCAGAAGCATGTAAAAGAAGTGGTAAGTAAAACATTTGTAATTCTTATTATTTATTTTTTATTTAACAATTTTCTTATTTGTGTACATAAATTAAAAGCCGCAGACTGCAAACATCGATGGAATTTACTCCGGGAACGGTTTTGCAAGAAACTTAAAAGATTGGTGGCTTCATCGGGGAGTGGAATGCTCCGCGCCGGTACAAAGTAATTATTAATTATATTTTTGCTTTTCTAACACTTTAATTTTGTAGTACTCGAGATAATGTTGAAGACGAAGATGTCCAAATTTTAGAAGAACCGTTAAGTGAAGACATTTGCTTAGCCGGTTCACCAACAACTCCAGTTCCAAAAAAAACAACATTGGATATTCTCTGCCGAAAATTTCGTGAAACTCATGAAAATCATGTATACGATCTTGTTATAAAAATAGGTGGGATCAAATAAGCGGACAAGGTAAAACCACCCTATGGAGTTTGACAATTAGCTGAGCGATCAGCTGCGTTGTTATTGTTACCTGGTTTAAATTGGTCTTGATCTTAATATTCTTGTCTATAGTTCTAACAGATAAAAAAACTTCAACTCATTTGAGTAAAAATCTAATTGTTATTTCGTTTATAAAATATATATTTATTTCTTAAATTTATTTCTTTAATGGCAATAATTGTAAAAAGAAAGAGTTAACATAATAGCATTTATGAGTCCTTATAAAAAATCATAGATATTAAGAACTTTAAAACTTAATTATATAATTATTTAAAATATACTACAATGTAAAGGATTATTAATTAAGAAACATGATTAAATATATATAAGAAATAAAAACTTATCTCAAACAAGTACATATTTTATATTAAAATTAAGCTATAAATTAAAAGTTAGTTTAAATTTAAAAACACATTTTATTATACATATATATATCTTTTATTTATTATAGAATAGTTGTTGTAATTTAATTTTGATTTTATTAAAAAAAAAACTAAATTAACAATTTAACGATGCTTTACAAAGAATCATGTTACAAACATTTGCAATAAGTATTAGTTCAATATACAAAGTTAAAAAAAAAATTTACGAAATAAAAAATTTCCATTTCTTTCTTTATTTCAAAAACAATATGTTCAGTCTTTAAAGTTCCAAGTATTTTTTTTTTTTTTTCGTTGGCCACTATTCGAATAATTTTTCATATATTTTTTAAATCCCTGATTGGTTTTGAAGCAAATTAAATGTTTGTTTGTTTGTTTTTGAAAAAAAGAAACAAATTATACAATTTTAAAAGAAATACGATACAATAACAAAAGATTAAATTTAGTTGACAGACTTTGCAGGTTTTTATTTTATTTATACTTTTTTATATCATTTATATTATATTATATTATTAAATGTTTATACATATATGTACATAGATCGATAAAAGTTGTGCCGAAGGCAGAAGTTTTTTTTTTTTTTTGATTAAAAATGTCACATGCTGATTAAATGCAACCAACAAAATGTGACAGCGAAAACTTTTAGAATATGGAAGACTAAGTTTCTACATTTATCTTTATTTTTTAGTTTTTGTATTATATATTTTTATTAATAAAGAACGAGTTAAACTATTACTAATGCCGTTTTCTTTTCGGGTAAAAAATGTTGCACTTTTCTGCCTTTTTTTTTAAATGGTTTGTATGTAAGTAACCAACAAACATTAAATCTTGACAAATTATATCGCCCGTCATACATAGATACATATATAGTTACATAAGTAAACAAAACACATTTAAAATTTTCAACAAAATTTAGCAAAAGTATTCACAAAACCTTTTTTAAAACCATTTTAAGAGGTTTTGTTTCAATTTTTAAAATTGGTTTTACATTTTTACATTGCATTTCCAACACATAAAAAGAACTTTAAATAAAAAAAATTTTAATCAGAAGTTTTTTGTGATTTGTGGTTCAATTACTCCCTTGAATAAAACTACAAATAACAAATTTTCAAATAACACTTTTTAAAAAAAAAATTACTAAAATACTACTCTTGAAGTTTTAAAATTTAAAAAGTTGTTAGGCATTTTTAAAAGTTTATACAATTTTGATTTGTTAAGAAGATAACTGTTAGATTTTTTGAAATTATTTAAATTCGAACATTAACCCCAATATTCATAAACAATTTTAAGGTTTATTAAACGAAATTTATTCAATAAACCTTTAATTAATTTAAAAATTGTTTTTGGAAATTGGTGTAAATCTATTTAGAAATATAGTTTCAAAATATAAAATCTGTGACTTAAAAAAACATCTAGATAAGTTCAAAGGTTGTTTGCTATATTACCAGCTGACAGCCTCTTTGCCTTTTGTATGTATTAAATATGCTTTTTTTCCACCATATGTTTTATCTTTTAGCTGACGAACTAACAGTTTTTGTTTTGTTTACCAAAGGCAGCTGACAGTAATTATTTTCACATTGTCAAAGGATTTTTGATGTTTATTTTTTGCCTTGTTGAATTTGTTGCCACGAAGCTGTTGCCCTATTTAATTTGCTTTGATACTTAACATATGTATTCTATTCTAATATAAGTAAATTTGCAACATCCGCAAGCAAGTGCTTCGAAAAAAGAATGCGTCTGAGCCGGCAAACGCAGATTCTTTGTCATTGTGCTATTCCATTAATACACTGTTCTATGTTTCAATAAAAAAAAAAAAAAAAAAACTTTGGAAAATAATTTTTTTTAAATTTTCTCTTGTGCAAAGTTTGGGCTAGCATTTATTTACCAAAAAAAAAAATTTTTTTTCTAAAAACTTAACTTAAGAATTTAACTCTTATGTTAGCATCAAGAAAAAATCAAATTATTTAAGGTGAATTCGGAACCTTTGCTGACTAATCTATACTTTTACTTAAGAGTGGACGCTTTTGTGTTTAGTATTTTTAAAGTTTTTTTCATTAAGTTAACGTTAATATGATCTTTTTTATTGCTGCGGCCATTTAAGTCTATTTTTCTTTACATTCTTAAGACGTTTTTGTATTTTTCTAAATAAACAAATGCGCCACACAACCAATATGTTCTTTTTATTACGTATCTTTTTTTCTTTTGTATTGATTAAGTTTTCTTTATAGCTTTCTTATGTTAATGGTTTTAATAAAAGCTTTTATTGAAGCCTTATTGCACCTTCATACATACATACATATGCATACATAATTAAAAATAAATATTGTAACTTGAAATTTTAAAAACCTTTTTTTGGGGTTATCGCCCGAACTATTCTACCAGTAGGGACTGGGTTCATGATGCCAAGAGTTTTTTGGATCATTTGTGGTATCGTTAAGAGCTTTCGTTAGGGCAGACCTTATTTGATTTTGACACGAATTGGTGTTGAGCAGCGAAGATGACGAGTTCTTATCATAGGGCGATAATGCATTATAGTAAAAGGGTGATCTTTTAGTAATTGTATAATTTTTTCCCTTATTATTGTCCCAATATTCTTTAGTGTCGGCTCGATAACAAATACAGAACTCCAAGCGTTTAGAGAAGGGTGGTAGAGTGATTTTAAAAGAGAAGGTATCAAATATTACATGTGCACAGGTAGCAGGACCATAGGCTTTATTAAAGGTACAAAATATATCCTGTTGGCTCTTCCAGTCATCCCAGGTCACACGTACAACGACTTCCTTTTCAAAGGAAATATTTTTAACCTTTACCGTACCAACCACTAAGGATTCTTCATCTTTGACAATAACATTTTCCAACGAAACATTCTTACTATCGATAGATTGTCTGTAAATGATAAGAAGGAAAGTTTTAGGTGTTAAGAATGAATCAAAATTTTTCTATAAATCAAAATTAAATAAAATTTACTATGTTTAAATTTTATTTTGGTTTTATAAAATAGAAAACTATTAAGAGTTTTTTTTTTTAATAATGGAAAACTAAACTAAAACTTTTAAATAATAAATAAATTTGTTGAAGTTTCTGCATTAAATAAAAAAATTTTGAAAAATGTTTATAAAACTATAGACAATAATTTAATAAACATCGATGGTCCTGTGTTAACAGCACGTAACTAACAATAATTTTCCGACATAAGACAATAGTGGCAAATGATTTCTTCATTGTGCTGATTAATGTCAGTTAAGTACTGGCAACGTATGATCTTCATTGTATGAATTGTGGACATTTAGCCAATTTACAACCCGTGTAAATTGGTTAAATGTACATACATACATACTTTTTATTTTTAAATTTTTGTTTGAAAAGTACTTCTTTCGTACAGCATAGTACTCTGCAACAAAGCCTGTGAGTTGGTCAAATAATCTTTAAAATTAATAAAAAAATGTTCAAAGTTTTTCATTCTTAAATTAGAAAAGTTTTTCTATTAAGAACAAATTTGTTTAAAAATAAAATGTGTTATTAAAGCTAGTGACATAAAAATAAATGGCCATGCTTTTAACTTACCTAAAGGCTAAATAATCTGAGGCAGGTTGCTTAAAATCCACTGTCCATTGATCGGCGGGATGTGGTGTTACCAAGCCTTGGGTAATTTGTTCCAAAAATTTTATACTCCAATAGGGTGGCACATTTGAAGGTTCCGACATAACACGCACATGGGTAAGTGAAAGACCCTCATCGTCGGCAAATATAACTTTCTTGCGGGGACGGCTAAAAGTACAAAAGAAAAACGTAAAAATAAAATGAAATCTTTTATACAAAACAGTTAAGCTTGAATTAAAACAATGATACTCCAAGCATAATACTTTAAGCAGGTTTATCAATTATTCTTTGTTTAATTATTTATTATTTTTCAAAATTATTGTAGAAAAAGTATACAAGTACATACTTATGTATGTATGCATACTCATAGAGGTACATACATATATTAAATCATATACATATGTATGTTTGTATATAAAATCTCATTTAAAATATACTTAATATAAATAATCGTACGATATCAAATGTTATAATTTTTAATAAATTAGTTTTTTATTACTGCATGCATTTTTGTCTTCTTTCCCCTATTAAAGAACAATTCGTTTGTTTAACATTCATCTTTGCTTTTGTGTGAGTGTTGAAATGTGTAATAAAAATCATAAACATATGGTCATTGACTTATTTAATTTAATGAATTGAGAAAAAACATCGAAAAGAGAGAGCATCACCTCTATTTTTTTTATTCTTTTTGTCAATAACATTAACATTTTGCTAATTGCATAGAATCGTATTTTTACGATAAATTGTTTTTGTTATTTTTTATTATACATATTTTTTTAATGAGGCCTCAAAGTTGTTTTTTTCCGATGTTTCTACATTTCCCTACATGTTAAATTTAAAACAAAAAAATATGTTTTCATTTTTCAATTGTTTTTTGTAATTTTTGTTTATGGCGTTGTTTAATAATCTATAATTATGCATACATTCATATGTATGCACATATTTACATACATACATTTACTTACAGAAACTCCTTATGAAATTTCTCACTTTACTATTTATGTATGACTAAAAACTCCCTGGCTGTTTTCCTAAAAATATTACACTTGCAACAGAAGGGAGTTTACAAAAAATGGAAGTAAACTGTTTTTATTGTTTTTGTAGGCCCAAGACCATAAATAAACCTCAAATACTTTATTTGATATCTTTAATGGGCATTTTATTGTTTTTCTTTTGCAACACTAATTTCCCCACAAGTGCTTGCAAACCTTTGCCATTTAATTTCTATTAAATTCTTTTTTTAAATTGTTGGAAAACAATAAATAATGGATCTTGCCAGTTTTCAATACCGATTTTCTCGAAAGCATTTCCAAAAGTTTGATACCACATACAGCCCTGGGTAACCTATGGGAGCTACGAAAACTTGATTTCAACATACACACGGACAGACAGACATGGCTAAATCAACTTCCCTATCTATAAGGATCCCAAATATATATACTTTATAGGGTCGCAAATGAATATTGAAGAAATTACAAACGGAATGACAAACCTATATATACCCTTAACACATGTGTGTGTGTGAAGGGTATAATAAAGCAGAAACAATAATTTACCTTAAAATTAGTTTTATACATTCTGTTACTACATGCTGTACATTAATAATTTGCAATTTTTTGTTACGAATATTTTTGCTTACACCCAAACAAACGTTTTTTTTTTTTCGTTGTCAAGTCAAAAAACTGTTGCACATTTTTAGCCGTTAAAATGCTTAAGGCTTTAAATGAAATGCCGATTGTTGGTTACATTGTTACCTTTTGGATGGTTTACTTTTTTTATATCATGTTTGTGTAAATGAAATGGTTTGTATTTTTAACTTTATTCTTAAAAATATCTGAAAACAGTTTAGAGTTTTTTTTTTGCGTTAGCTTTATGATTGTTATTTCTGTGACATATGTATGTATAAATATGTACAAACATACATACATACATATATATTATCAATACATATTGTGTGTTTATTGATGATCACGATGTTGGTGCATGTTGCAGATTTCACACGCAACAGGTTTTTTTCGTTTTTTGTATTTGCATTCCTTATGTATATTCGAGCGATAAAATGAGTTGGCAGTACTTATGTACATATGTATATTGAGGTGGCGTTTATATTTGATATATATTTTTGTGTGTTGCTATTTTCTCCATCATTTTCATTGTTGTTATAATTGCAAAAAAA